>CAUYRT010087843.1:0-16137 GCA_963574885.1 Lepilemur ruficaudatus | reverse complement strand
TATTTTTAGTTGGCCAATTAATTTCTTTCTATTTTTAGTAGAGACGGGGGTCTCGCTCTTGCTCAGGCTGGTTTCGAACAACTGACCTTGAGCGACACTCCCGCCTCGGCCTCCCAGAGTGCTAGGATTACAGGCCTGAGCCACTGCGCCCGGCCTACAAATCAACATTTTTTACCTTTGCAGTTGAAGTAATATATATGTCATATTAATTCAAATTAAATCTATGGCAACTTTCAATTATATTTGCCACCACACTTTGCAGGTGAAGCAGAACTATCATTTATTTTCTTTCTTTCTCTTTCACTCTTTCTTTCCTGTTTTTTTTTTTTTTTAATGGAGTAGTGTCATTGAACATGAAAGGTGCCAAAAGGTAGGTAGGATGATCTTGGGTTGAGATTTGTTAGAATTTGTTATCCTTTCACAAACCTCATGTAATTCTCACTTTGAGTCAGATGATTGTAATAGAATAATAGTAAGGCTAAGGGTTATTGAGGGCTTACTATGTGTTCTAATTGCTTTGTAGGTATTAACTGATTGAAGCCTCACAACAGTTTGGTACTATATTGTTTCAGTTGTAGAGCTGCCTTCATTATACAGAGTTAGGGCTTGAACTCAGATTCTCTGATTCAGAGAATACATGGTTTATAACAAGATTAAGGTAGCTTTCTTTCTCTTTTTTTTAATGTCTTGCTAGTGTCTAGAAAGAATCGCCTGTAGTGTATGAAATGTGGCAATATTCTGATGTCTATTGAACAGAACATACTAGATTTTTGGATAAGTTGCTAAAATAGAGAACAGTTAGTTCTGTTATAGGCAGTTCTAAAACCTAGTTTGTAAATTATTTAAGGTTGGAGTTTGTAGCTTTCTTTATACTTAAGAGTGATTATAACTGTTGCAAATGAAATGAAATTCAATGCAGGGCATGTGGCTGGCTAGGTTTTTTCTAATATTCTACCAGTTCATGAAAAAGTTGACATTATAGTTATATTTCAGCAGCTGGTAGAGAGATTTCTGATGGAGAGAAGGAAGCATTTGAGACTTTCCACCTGACTAGCTGTTTAGTGGTTTTGTATTCTGGGCTTTATAATTGTAAGGCATCCTTAGAATCTGATCTTCTTTGGGATAAAGACAACTCATGAGGGAACCACAGCCTGTAATCTTAAAGTTTATGCTATTCAATTTGACCATTTGACATAGCCATGGGAAAGTTCAATTGCAAAAGTTGGCCAGATAGTCAACATGTCAGATATCCTCTGAGAGCCTCTGCTAGTGCCGGGAATCCTACGGGCTCTTTTAGAGGGTGAGAGATGGGCTGCTGTGTGTGTAGCTGTGTAGTTGAACATGACTCCAGGGGCATTCTGAAATAGCCCCAAGGAGATGATTGCTTTAATGACAGGCATACATGCTGCTGAGCTGATCTTCGTAGAAAGGCTAAGTCAAACCTGTATCATTCAAATTTTGCTTACTTAACCAAATTAGAAAGTTAAAATAGAAAATGGCAATGGTATTTCTGTTTTTTTATTAACTTTAATTCTAATTTTTCACTTTTACCCCATTCTGTTTTGAATTATGCTTACAGTAAACTGTAATATTTAATAAAGGCCAATGTCAATGAGAATAATTGGCACTGGGTCATTGACTTTGTTCAGAAGATAGATGTTAAAATCATAGACACTGCCAGTGTTCTCAGATGGTTTGATCCCATTGCTGAGCTCTCATTTCAGGCCTGGCCAGTCACTGCCTTGATACTTGCCATCTTATATGGCTTGTTTTACCCACTCATTTTTCAATTCAATAAGCAGACTTTTAAAATTGAGTGAATAACTTATGGTCCTGTCCGCAGAGGGCTTATACTTCAGTGTAGAGACAGATTTCTATATAAATATAAATAACTAAAACAAAGCATGATAAGAAAAGTACCTAACAGTTCTTTGGAAACTTCAAGGAATGAGAATAGCATTCCAGGCTAAAAGAACAATAGCTTGAACTCCTACGTGGAGGTAGGAAAATGATGTGCACTTTCAGAAAATAGGTCTGATATTATGGGAATGGAGGTGTTATGGTTTGTGAAGTACTGGGCAAAGAGATGAGCTTTGTAGTTTGAGACTTGGCCCATGTGGCTTTTATGATTTGGGATCTTGAGCAAATTATCTTCCCTTCCCAAGTCTCTGTTTCTTTCTCGTAAAATTGGGATGACAGGGAACAGTCATAGTGTTGTTAGGATTAATATATGTGAAAATGCATTGTATAAACAATTAAGCTGTATATAAATTATTATTATTTTTGGTGTGGGGGGGCAATAGCAGATGACGCTGGGAAGATAGATTGGGCCCAGCGTGTTGTAGGAATGCCAACACAGTTTGGACTTTGTTGTGTAGGCAGGAGAGAACCATCAAAGGCTTTTAAGCTGGGATGTAACATGAGCAGATCTGTTTTATAAGGATAACAGGTGGCAGTGGTGTAACATTGATTGCAAGGATCCAGAGAACCAATTACGGCAAGACCAACTAGGAGGGTATCACAGTGGCCAAGTTAAATGAAACTTAGGGTCTGAATTGGGGCAGTGGAGAGTATAGCCTCTAGACAGATTTCGGGAAGTGGAAGTAAAAGAGAGAATAGGTTTGTTTTCAACAAATACATTATTTGCTGAATGAGTGGATTGAATTATTGAAGCACCTGTGTGGAGTTGTTTAGGGAGACTTTTTTTTTTTTTAGAGGGTCTTACTCTGTTACTCAGGCTGGAGCACAATGTTGTGATCTTGGCTCACTGCAGCCTTGAGCTCCTGGGCTCAAGTGATCCTCCTGCCTCAGCTTCCCAAGGTGGGACTACAGGTGGGTGCCACCATACCCAGCTATTTTTAAAAAAACTTTTTGTAGAGATGGTATCTTGCTATGTTGCCCAGGCTGGTCTCAATCTTCTGGGCTCAAGTGATCCTCCCTCCTTGGCCTCCCAAAGTGTTGCGATTACAGGCATGAACCTTGCCCAGCCTGGGAGACTGTTTTGAGGAGTGGCTAAAACCTCTGGAATTAGAGTCAGAGCCGGGTTTTGAATTCTGGCTCTGCCGCTTTTTAGTTAGTGTCCTTGAACAAGGGCTCTAACTTCTGGGCCTTGGTTTTCTCATTAGTAAAATGAGATTAAAAAAACCTATCTTGCAGGGTTGTTATAAGAATGGGAAGAGATAATGCATGTTAAGAACTTGGCATAGTGCTTGGAATATGAATTGCAGGTGTGTGAGAACTTCGGTTCTGAAGCTTGGGAGAGTGTGGGAATGATGGTGCAGTTATGGGAACGGACAGATTGTCCAGAGGACAGCCATCTGGGGGCTGTGCCTATTTAGGAGTGAGAAGAAGACAGAGAGCCAGGGAAGAATATAAAGAATGTTGAGAGGTCAGAGGTTACCAGGGTTATGACTATTAGCCATTCTCAGTTACAATAATATTCTAATAACATGTATACACACCTAACACTCTTCTTGTAAAATATTGTATAATTCAGATACTTCCAAGTTTAATGTAAAATTTGTTATGTTTACGATATACACATACATACATGATAAAATATATGTTGTATTGGTATTGGAGTTTTTTTAGTTTTCAGTGTATTTTTTGAAGCATTAGTATGTTCTGAATAAATTCTATTTATGGATATATTCCTTATTCTTTCCTAAATTTGGTAATTATTATAATTTTTTTCTTTGTATTGAATTTGCAAAGCAGTGCATCAAAGATCTTAGCAAGAAATGAAAGATGCTTATTTTTTTCTTGAAATGGTAGCTATGCGTATGTCTTTTAATTGTATTTTTTTTGGTGTTCTAAATAATAGATTCTTTATACAATTGCATATGTACGAGTGGATGAACAAACCATTGGTGATCCAGAGGATTTTTGTCAAGATTGGATAAACCATGTATCACATTGATTGTAGAGGTTAGTAGATTCAGTTCCTTAGGATGTGTGCGCTTTTTTTTTTTTTTTTTTTTTGTGGCAGCATTTAAAAATGTGTAGGTTATCAGGTAGTAATTTTCCTCCAAGATCTTCATGGGTTTTTTCCTTTTCCTGCTGTCCTGAGAGAATCAGTGAAGTTCATGCTAGTTTGTTTATGCCTGAAACCTCTATTCTCTGTGATGATGAAAAAAATTAGCAAGGAAGAAGAAAAAGATAAAATTTAACAAAACTTAAAGATACTACTTAGCAGTGTGCACAAAGAAAAGACAGGGATGGTTTATAACTTAACATGGTCTGCTACAACCACAAAAAATCATTTTGCATGCTCCAAAGAATGTCATCATGAAGTTACTTGTTTTATTTGTGAAAGAGACATGAAGGAGGTATATCTATGATCATGGGATATTCCTAATTCTGCCATTGTGATTGTGATTTTTTAAAAAGCCATTTAATTTTACTTTGTTCTAAGGCAGAACAAGAATATGGTGTCAGTTTCACTCTTGGATGATATTGGATGGTCCTTTAAAACTCTGTAAATTCAGATTATAATTCTCTGATACCAAGGACTGAATATTCATTGAGTACCTGGGATTTTGTAGCTTCAATCCAAAATTGCATTTTGGTGCTGTCTTCTAATTTAACTCCTTTCTCTAGTGCATTCTACTGTTTTTTGGTGTGTATATTGCTGATGATGGTGTGAGATGTCTTAATTCATTTAGGTGGAATTTTGAGTGACAGAATATTTTATAAACCAGAATTCAACTTTAGAATACATTTTTATTTACTTTTGCTATTTCACATATATTTATTCCTTAAGAGTGTAGAGAAATGGAAAATTGGGAGATTGGAAGAATTGTTTAGAAGAATAATGAGGACATTGTTTATTCTCTCCTAGATTCTCTAACTCTTAGAGCTTTTGGGGCTATGATCGAAGTGTTAGTATCATTATGATAAACTGAAGGCAAGCAGATCAAACCACAAATTCTAGGGTAGTAACTTAAATAAAGAACATACACATCCAAATGAGCATTGTTCTTCTAAGTAATTACCTGTTTTGGCTGGTTCTTAACTATTGTACATTTGACTTTTATGCAGTCTGAACTTTTGCATTGTGTATGTTACCTCTTGCATTGTGTGTATTATCTCCTTCGAGCCAGCTTTCATAAGCTGAAGTAATCCTCTGCTCATCACCTAGTAAAACTGATTTCTAACTGGGTGTCTGCCAGCTGCAGTCTTTGGGTGAAAGGGCCTCCTTGGGAGGTGGGAATGTTTGTGCACCTCAGTGTGTCAGGAGTCTGGCACTTACTCATGAAGTCAAGGGTACAGATGAGGACTGCTGTCTTGTCACCTGGCCCAACACTGCCAAGCTACCCCTGTGACTTCTCTCCCTTCCTGTGTGGGTGGTGGAAGGAGAGAGCAGTGATGGGGCTGGGGTGGGGCAGTGTGAACAGGGAGGGGCAGCCTTGTTATGGGCTTATGCTGGGTTGGTAAGGGGTTTGAAATAGCCTGGCATCATATGTGGGAGGCAAGGACTTCAGAAGTGGCAGGGGAAGAAAGAGTCTTAAAGGGCCCAGTAACTAGTACATCCAGAGGCAGGGGCTTCCAGATTGGGGCATATGTCTGGGCCCTGGGGGATGGGGCAGACTGTCGGACTAGGGGGAGACAGGAAGATGATCTGCCTGATTGCCTTAGTTTTGGGAGCATGGTTACTAGCAGGGATACTGCATCATCAGGGACCTCCTGCTTAGGACCTCATTACCTGTGAAGGTTCTCATTGCTGCCCCTTGGGCTGCCCTGGCTGGAGTGAGGCAACTCCCACAAGAACCGTGATGGTTGTCTCTTTCTGGAAATGGATCTTCCCACCCCCAATTTATTATGTTTGTTTTTATTGCTGGCCTGCTTGACATGCTCCTTTTTAGTTCATTTTCATTTAATGAGTTCCTTAAAAAGGCTGGGGATTGGGGGCAAGCCTGTATTTAAAAATATGGAGGAGTAAATTTCTAGACATTAATTCTTACAGAAGCATTCTGCTGGCCTTACTTGGATTTTGCCAAATATTATAGTGGCTTTTGGTGAATTGAAATGGTATTTAGGAACCAAATAGATGAAGGGGACTTTACCAGTTAGTACCTGGTTAAGTTTGTAATTCACAGGATTGATCTCCCGTAAAATATTGAGTATTACATACAAACCCTAGATGCCTGCCAGGGTAAACTCCTAATTGCAGTAATTGTCAAAAGTCCAGAGGTGCTCATTCTCTTTCCTATCCCCTAGCCTGACATTTCCAAGTTCTGTGAATTTCCTATAATTTAGTTCCTTATGCTTTTCTTAGCTTCTGGGCTCCCATTTCTGAAAAATGCTGCTTTGGTTCCAACCATGACAGCTTGGACATGAAATCCACCTGTTTCACTGGTTCGGTCTCCCTCTGTCTCTCTCTCTGTGTGTGTGTCTTTCTCTCTGTCTCTCGCTCTCTTGTGTTTTGTGATTTCAGTTTTTTCCTTATTATTATGGCATATATATCCTTCTTAAAATAATGAACTATATCAAGTATGAGGAAAAGTATAGAGAGTAATCTTATATTTATGTATGTCCCACCCATCTTTGTCAAATCTTTACATTTTTTGCTATTAGCTTCAGGTCATATGTTTTATTTTATTTTTTTAAAGAAAGAAACATTACAGATGCAATCCAAACACCCTGTGTTACTCCTTGCCATCTCATTTTTCTTTTCTTCCCTTTTTCCCTCTCATCTCCCCTCACCTCCTTCTCTTCTCCCTTCTGGCCCAGAGGTTGTGATTACTGTAATATATATATCATGTGCAATATATATATTGCATTTTAAAACATTCTGTAACTGTGGTGGGGTGTGGTGGCTCAAGTCTGTAATCCTAACACTCTGGGAGGCTGAGGCAGCAGGATAGTTGAGGTCAGGAGTTGGAGACCAGCATGAGCAAGAGTGAGACCCCGTCTCTACTAAAAATAGAAAAAATTAGTGGAGTGTGGTGGTGCACGCCTGTAGTCCCAGCTACCTGAGGCTGAGGCAGGAGGATCGCTTGAGGTTACTGTGAGCTAGGCTGACACCATGGCACTCTAACCTGGGTGAAAGTGAGACTCTGTCCCCCCCCCAAAAAAAAACTTTCCATAAGTGGAACCATAGTGTACATATCATTCTGCAAACTTGCTTTCTTTGTTTGAGCTCAGATTTTTCAGATATGATTCTGTTGGCCCATGTGACATGTAGGCCTTGTTTATTTCCATTGTTGTAAGACCCTGCCACAATTTCTTTATCTGTCCTCCTGTGTGGACTGATACTTAGATTGTTTCTGTTTTTTTTGCTTTTACTAACCTTGTGGCTGTGAACACTTTCATACATGTGTCCTTGTGTTTGTCTTTCCTGGGGAGAGTTTTTTCCCAGGACAGTACTACACGAAGTGTGGTCTGAAGACTATGGAATTACTTCTTGCAAATAAGGAACTTGCATCAAAGTGTAAATGAACTATCATTGTTAATTTAACACTTCTTATCCTAGAAAGATATTCTCAATGGAGGAAGAAGTGTTCCTTATCTGTTTGCTGACTGGTGACAGTTTGTAATTGGGCTGCTTTGAATGGTAGAATTGCTAGGTTGATGGACATGTCCTTCCTCAGCTCTATTAGAGATGACTTTACTATAGAATTGTTCTTCAGAGATTATATCAGAGTGTGCCCATCTATGGTGAACTAGAGCTCCTTTTGATTTGTTTCTAGTCTTTGCCTACATTTGGTACTGTTAAATTTGAAAACATTTTTTTCTGATGTGAAAGGTGTGAAATAGCATCTCATTGTGGTATTAATTTTGCATATTTCTGATTAGTGTGATTGAGGATCCTTTTATGTGTTAGTCAGGATTTGAGTTTATTCCTCTCTGAATTGCCTGATATATTTTTTCCATTAAAAATGGATTACTTTGCTATTTCCTGACATGAAGGTTTTTTTAAATTTTTTTTTTTTTTTTTGAGACAGAGTCTTGCCCTGTGGCCCTGGCTAGAGTGCAGTGGCATTGTCACAACCCACTGCAACCTTGAACTCCAGGGCCCCAGTGATCCTGCTGCCTCAGCCTCCCGAGTAGCTGGGTCTACAGGCACGCACTACCACACCTGGCTAATTTTTCCATTTTTTTTTTTTTTGTAGCGATGGCGTCTTGCTTTTGCCTAGGCTGGTCTTTAACTCCTTACTTCAAGGGATCCTCCCACCTTGGCCTTCCAGAGTGCTAGGATTACAAGTGTGAGCTACTACACTCAGCCCTGATATGCAGTTTTTTAAGTATTCTATAGTCAATTCCTTTTCACTTAAAAGCATTGTAGATAGCTATTGGTGTCTTATCATTTTACTTTATGGTGTGTTTTATGTTTTTAATCTCCATTAGTTTTTTATGCTTTGTGCTTGAATTTTAATTTTCCTTTCTCAATTTTCTTTCAAAGCATTAAAATCATGCTTTTTACATTTACGTCATTAATCTTCTTGTGAGTGATTTTTTTTGGTATTTTTTTCTATATGGGTAAACAAATTTTTTCCATATTTCATCAAATAGTCCATTTTTTTTCTTCTATGATTCTTAATGCCATTTTTGTCAATCTCAAATTTCCATGTATTCCCAGTTCACTTTCTGTGTTCTCTATTTTATTGATTTGCCCATTTGTGTGCTTTTACTACACACAGTCTTACATATCACAGCTTTATAATAAGTCTTGAAATCTGGTAGGGCCAATCCTACCTCACTGTTGAAAATTATCAGTCATTCTCGGCTATTTGCTATTCCATATTCTGTTCCATTCATATTCTATATGAATTTGTGCTGACTTTAGCAGTACATATACTAAAATAGGAATGATACAGAGCATATTAGCTTGGCTCTTTAAGTTAAAAAAAAAAACATTCCATGTTTTCTAACTTTCATGAAGAACTGTGTTGCCTGTAGAGAATATTTGGTTGTGGGGGCTTGCTGTCTTTGCAATATTGAGTTTATTTGTGGGCATTAGTGCTGTTTACCAGGTATTTCTGTTTCTCTCTTTTGAGCACAAAATAGAATTTAGTGCTTGATGTCCTTTTATTTGGGGACGGAGTGAGGGGCATTGATGTGTTTCACCAGTGAGCTGAGCAGAAGGGTTGGGGATATAGCACAGCAGTGTCCAAGATGGTGTTGGCTCTGTCAACCCGACTCCTGACCTATGATTGATGAGTAATCTAAGTGAGAACTAATGTTTTTTGTTTTTAAGCCATGGAGAGTTTGGGGTTATTATCATAGAATAGTCTAACCTGTCCTGACGTAGGAATCCGTGAATATTATTCTTCTACATATATTTAGACCTAATCTTATGAATTATAGTTAAGATTATAATTTTCTCTATAAAGGACTGTGACATTTTGTTAGATTTCTAGATACTTTATAATTTTTATTACTATTGTAGATTACATATTTTTAAAAACTGCAGTGTCTGATCTTTTGTTCCCATTTATCTCAGTTGACTCTTGTACTCTGATGTTGTATGCAGCATAATTAACTTTTCTACATACTCTGTCTCATAAATATCATATAATCTATAAATATTGATACTGTTTAGTATCTCCTATTTTCATACTGCATTGTCTAGAATCTCTGGTTCAATTTACTTAGAAGTGGTGATAATGTACATTTTGTCTTGTTTCTGGTTTTGTATGAGGTATAATATTTGCTGTATGTTTTACATGGATACTTCTTGTTAGATTATGGAAGTCTCCTTCAGTGCTTATTTCCAACTACACATTTATAAAGTCTGCTGTGTGAGACAGATTCTGCAAACTGTGTTTCCCAGACTCCTGTTCTATCTAGCTTCCTGTTTTAAAATATCTTTTCCTATCTCAAGGTAGTGAGAATACCTTTTTTTTCTCTAGAAATTTTATTGTTTTACCTTTTACGTTTAGGTTATGATCCATCTGGAGTTGATTCTCTTTTATGTATGATGTGAGGTGGGGATTAAGTTTTATTTTCTCATATTGTATATAATTATCTAACACTGTTTATTGAAAAGATTACCATTTACTCATTGCATTGCAGTGTCACCTTTGTTGTAAATCAGGTGCCTATATGTTGATCTTTTATGGATTTTCTGTTTTTGTTCAACTGGTTTATTTAGTTTTGCACCATACTGCACTTTTTTTTCTTTATTATGCCACTCATTTCCTTTGGGTAGATAATATTGCACTTTTAATTACTGTACTGTTTCGTAAGCCTTGAAATCTGATCATCTGAGTCCTCTAGCTCTTTTTCATCTTCAAGATCATTTTGGCAGATCTTGGCCCTTTTGTGTTTCTTTATAAATTGTAAAATCAGCTTTTTATTTTTTTCTAGTAATGGCCACATTTGTAAAATATTTACTTTGTCCACATTTAAAAAATTTTTAAATTTATTTTTATTTTAATTTTTTTTAGAGATGGAGTCTTGTCATGTTGCCTAGACTGGCCTTGAATTCCTGGGCTCAGGTGATTCTCCCAAGTAGCTGGGATTACAGGCCCAAGCTGCTGCACTTGGACAGATGTGAATTTGATCAAATGCCTTTTCTAAATATGTTGAGATGATCACATGATTGGGATTCTTTATTCTGTTAATGTGGTTAACTAATTATACTGATTTTAAATGTTAAACCAATTTTGCATCCTTGTAATAAATCTCGTTTTGGCATGATGCATTCTCCTTTTTATATATCACTGGATTTGAAATGCTGGTTTTTTACTTATTTTGTTATGATTTAAATATTTATTTGCCTCTGTGTTCATGTGAAATATATTTTATTTGCTTCCCTGTTTGTTTCTTGGGATACCCTTGTTTGGTATCAGGGCTATTTTGGCCTCTTAAAACAATAGTAGGGAAGTGTTTCCCCTCTTCCTCCTCATCCTTTAATGTTTTCTGAAAGAAGTTATAAAGGAGAATTTACCAGTAAATTCATAAAGTACTGGCATTTTTCTTTGTGGAGAGGTTTTTAAATAATGCTTTCAATATTTGCAGTAATTTAAAGTGAATTTTGTTTTTTAAAGCAGGATTTATAATCACAAGTTGTATCATTGTGGTCTGTCTTTGGAACGAATAAAAAAAAACCTTTAAAATCCTGTAAATATGACTTTGTACTAAGTTATGCCTCTATGAGATTGCCTTTGTGTCTCTGAGGTATTGTTACATGGGATTTCAGTTTTCTGACCTGAGTCCGTTTTTCTTGCTGGTAGTAAATGGGGATATGAACATACCCAGCATAGAATTCCTACTGTAGGTGAGTTTCTAGATACAGTTCATGTTCTGCTCCTAGCTGATGGAATGTGTATTCTCAAATATTTGATAGACTCCTAATTTATTTTTTTTGTAGTAGTAGTCAACTTCATTTAAAAAGGAGGTAAAATTAAAGGAATAATGTATTCTGGGAGATAATAAGTATATGTATAGAGCATATTAAGTATTTTTTGTAATTATTCAGCCAAACCTAACGGATTAAGGGCACAGTCCTCCACAAGACTCTGCTCACTTCAGACACCACCCACAAATTCAGGCAATCCCAGGGCCACCCTCACTTCTGACCAGCTGGCTACAAATTTGGGGGCCCCCATGGACTCCCACAGGTTTAATCATTTGTTGGAATGACTTAGCACTCAGGAGTCAGTGTGGGTTAGTACTGCTAGGAAAGCCCTATATTTATGATCACAGTTTTATAGCAAAAGGATACAAGTTAGAACCAGCCAAAGGGAGAGACATGTAGGGCAAGGCCTGGGAGGGTTCCAGGCGTGAAGCTTCTCTTGTCCCACGTAACTCTCCCAACACATTGATGTGTGACAGTATGCACAGAATATTGCTGACAGGGAAACTCACCAGCTCCCCCAAGCTTTGGTGTCCAGGGTTTTTATTAACTAGGCATGATTGATTGAATCATCACCCCTGTGACTCAGTTTCTAGCACTCTCTCCTTATCACCTGACTCAAAGCTGCAACCCTCTAATCATATGGTTGGGCTTCTAGTGTGATCAGCCCTCATCCTGAGTTATTTCTTTGCGTAAACTCTCTGGGGGTCCACCATGAGTTACCTCCTTAGGATAAGCTATCAGATATGGTTCAAAAGGCCCACTGTGAATAACAAGGTGTTCCAAACACTGGGGAAATTCCATAGAGTTAGAGGCGGTTACCTCCCAGGAACAGGGACAGAGGTCAATGAAAGTCTTTATTACACAATAATATAAAAACTACACATGTAATGGAATAGCTGTATATAATATTAGATAATGTTTCACATGCGTGTTTCATCCTCACAACATCCTTATGAAGCAGTCTCGTGCTGTTCTTTATGGATAAGGAAAACAACCTCAGAGAGGTTTAGTTTATTAACTAAAAGTAGTAAGTAATATATCTGCATGTCGGTCCACTGACTCCATTATATCTCATAGACGTGCAGTCCCCAACCCTTGGGCCACCGCAAACCAGTACTGGTCCGTGGCCTGTTAGGAACTGGGCGGCACAACAGGAGGTGAGCAGCTGGTGGTGAGGGAGGGAAGTGTCATCTGTATTTATGGCTGGTCTCCATCATTCACATCACCACCTGAGCTCTGCCTCCTGTCAGATCAGCGGTGACATTAGATTCTCACAGCAGTGCAAACCCCACTATAAGCTGCCATGCAAGGGGTATGGCTTGCACACTCCTTATGAAAATCTAACGCCTGATGATCTGAGGTGGTTCTGAGGTGGTGATGCTAGCACTGGGGAGTGGCTGCACATACAGATTATCATTAGCAGAGAGGTTTGACTGCACAGAGACCATGGTAAATCATTTGCTTGCAGACTCATATCAAAAGCTTATCAAAGAGTGGCAGGCTTTATAGTGGCAAGTGAGCGTCTTCAATTGTAAAGCTGCATCTGGTGGCAGGCTTGATAGTGGCAAGTGAGTTGATGTACTTCAATTCTACAGTTGCATCTGGTGGCAGGCTTTAAGTCATAATCCTGCACTTATTTTAGTCTGCACATGGCCCACCCATTATTTTATTTACTGCTTCCGTCCGTGCTTCCTTCCCACACTGCTCACTTATCTCAATCACAGTTTTGGTAAGCCCACAAGCTAACCCTAGCAAAAATGAGTAAAAAACAGATGTTGCTGGAGAGATCTTTTAAAAGGGGGAAAGACCCAATGATGAGACAGCAGAAGACTCTAAGACTGCCAACAAAATGAAAGATGCATTTAAAAGAAAATACCAAGAGTCTTACTTAAATTACGTGTTTATTGCAACAGGTGATTCACATTCTCCAACCCTGCTTTATGTAATAATGTGTGGTGACCAGCTATCCAACGAAAGCCTGAAACCTTCAAAACTGCTTCACCTCGTGGAGACCAAACATCCTGCATTAAAAGACAAGCCTTTGGAGTTTTTCAAAAGAAAAAAAACATGAACACAAAGAACAGAAGCAATTATTGAAGGCCACCACTTCATCAAATGTGTCTTCCTTGAAAATATCATTCTTAGTGGAAAACCACATTGCTAAAGCTAAGAAGTCCTTTACTATTGGTGAAGAGTTGATCCTGCCTGCTGCTAAGGACATGTGCTTTGAAATTTTAGGAGAGGCTGCAGTTCAAAAGATGGCATGTGTTCCTCTTTCGGCTAGCACCATAACTAGACTGATGAAATTGCAGAGGATATTGAGGCACAATTGTTAGGTAAATTAATGAGTCTCCATTGACAAGTCTACCGACGTTGACAACAAGGCAGCAATGCTTGTTTTTGTGTGATATATTTTTCAGGAGGATGTGCATGGGGATATGCACTTTTGTTGTCAACCAACACCACAGCTGCAGAGCTATTCAAGTGTTTGAATGATTACATATCAGGAAAACTGAATTGGTCATTTTCTGTTGGTATATGCATGGATGGAGCCGCTGCTGAGACTGGACAGCTTTCTGGTTTCACTACTTGGGTCAAGGAGGTCGCTTCTGAATGTGAATCTACGCATTGTGTCATTCGTAGGAAATGCTGGTTAGCCTTTCTAGGAGACGTTGAAAAATGTCATCTGAACTAAATAGCATTTTGCAGGACGTGATTAAAATTATCAACTCCATTAAAGTACGTGCCCTTAACTCACATTTGCTTATACAGCTAGCTGTATGAGGACATGGGTGCAGAGCACACACGTCTTCCCTTATACACAGAAGTGAGATGGCTTTCTAAAGGTAGATCACTGGCCAGAGTTTTTGAGTTATGCGAGCTGCTCCAGAGATTTCTTTTAGAAAAACAGTCACCACTGACAGCCCATTTCAGTGACACAGAATGGATCAGAAAACTTGCTTACTTGTGTGACATACTCAACCTGCTCAATGAACTCAATCTGTCACTTCAGGGGAGAACAAGAACTGTGTTCAAGTCAGCAGATAAAGTGGCTGCATCAAAAGCCAAGCCGGAATTATCGGGGTGACGAGTGAACATTGGGATTTTTGACATGTTTCAGACATTAGCAGAGATTTTGAAAGAGACTGAGCCAGGGCCTTCTTTCTCCCTGCTGGTGCATGATCACCTATCTCAACTTTCAAAAGAATTTGAGCATTACTTCCCAACCACGAAAGACCCCTAAAATGGTAAGGAATGGATCCCTGACCCATTTGTGAATAAGCCAGGTGAATTGACTGACTGTGTTAGAAGAGGATCAACTGCTTGAGATTGCAAATTACAATGGCCTTAAAAGTATGTTTGAGACAACTTCAAATCTCTATACGTTCTGGATTAAAGTCAAGGGGAATACCCTGAGATTGCCACAAAAGCTCTGAAAAGCCTCCTTCCACTTCTAACATCGTATCTTTGTGAAGCAGGGTTTTCTGTAGTGACAACAACTAAAATGAGATTACAAAGTAGATTGGACATAAGCAACACACTTCGGGTGTCACTGTCTCATGTCCCCCCTAGATGAGACTGTCTAGTTGCAGGAAAACAGGCTCAGGGCTCCCACTGATTCTGTATTATGTGGAGTTGTGTAATTATTTCATTATATATTACAGTGTAAAAATAATTGAAATAAAGTACACAATAAATGTTACATGCTTGAATCATCCCAAAACCGTCTCCATCCCCTACCTCCCGTCTATGGAAAAATTGTCTTCCCTGAGACCGGTCTCTTGTGCCAAAAACATTGGGGACTGCTGTTGAGAAAATCATTAGTTGGGCCTCACAAGGTCATAATAATAATATACAGTTTATGAGTAATTGCCCATTTAAAATTGCTCCCCTAATATATTCAAAAGAGTCTTTTTATATCTTTTAATGTGTGTTTTTCGCGTGTGTGTGTATGCACACAAAATCTAGATAGTTCTTTTGGCAGAAATATTCCTTAATTTGTTACTATATTAGGTCATTAAATATGAAATATCCGATTTTGAATCAAAAGTTTAGTTTATTATATCTCAAACAAGAAGCAGTACCATTAATCAAAGTATGTGCCTAAACTATCCATGCAGCTTTGCCATTTTAACAGTAGCTTGTTTATGCCAGCAATGAAGAATCCTGGAGAGCAAGTGGCGATGAAATCACGAAGGCAGTTTTCCGCAGCTTGTTGAGAATTGAATATTTTTCCTTGCAAGAAGTGGTCCAAGCCTGGAAAAAGAGATAGGTTAGTTGGTGCAAGGTCTGGTGATTATTGTGGATGACAGACAGTTTCCAAATTGAACTTCTGTAGTTTGAGCAGCATTGTTTGTGTGACATGTGGTTGAGCATTGTCTTGCAAGAGGATTGGCCTGTCTCTGTTGACTGATCTTGGCTGCTTAATCACAAGCATCCTCATCATTTCGTCCAGTTGGTTGCAGCAGACATCCACTGTAATCGATTGACCAGGTTTCATGAAGCTGTAGTGGATAATCCCAGCACTGGGCCATCAGATGCCATTAGCTTTTTTTTATTGGGGGAAAACTACAAAGCATTTATAGTACAATGTTTACAGTCACAATTTGTAGTGAGCTGATTTCCCAAAATATATTACCACTCAAGTTGACTTATCTTGTTACATTCAAAAACCTACTCTGTCAAAGTACTCCAGAGAGTACATACATAGTGCTCCAACTGTATCTACGTACAACCAACACTCCATTTTAAGTGTACAATTAAATGATTTTCAGTGAATTTAACGAGGTGTACAGTTAATCATGTGAATCAGTTTTTGAGGAATTCCTTTC
>CAUYRT010087841.1:0-36762 GCA_963574885.1 Lepilemur ruficaudatus | reverse complement strand
TAACTAACCTTTTAGCGACTTTGTTTTGTTTTTCATTGGAATTCATTTGAATACTTGGTTGCAGCATGGAAGTCTGCCATTTCAATTGATTCTCTAAATGAGTGTCAGTCCTTTGTGACCATAAGGGCATCTTGATTTGGGTTAGGTAGAAGAATGTAGATTCACAGCCATAAGTGGTTGAAAAGCAGGAAAGCATTTCTCGGGCATGTTGCCAAAGATGTGGGTATTCTACTGCATTTTTCCATGTTTGGATTGGATCTTTCTTAGCATCAAACAATGACTTTTAAATGTCTTCTACTGAGAGCTCAATCAATTCCATCTGTAGGTCTTTAAGTGCCTTGATGATATCAACTAGATGAGGCCGAAATGCTAATTAGAGTGTAATGTCATAATTCTCAAGGTATGTGAAGCTTTCATTGTAGTCTCCAATTAGTAGGTTTAGAACAGCTGCGTATTTTCCAAATGATTCATGTATCTCATCATGCTCATCAATGACTTTTGCTAACTGGGGAAAATGTTACTCTGAAACTTCTTTTTTTCCTTTGAAAAAAGATAGTTTTTTTCAAAATGCTTGGATTTTTTTTTTTGCCATATATCATATATAGACTTAGTTTTACCTTCCAAAGAAATATTCAAGTCATTTTGATTTGACATGATATCACACAGAAATGATGCTTTCCTATAGAAATCTTTCAATAATTTACATTGCTGATTCCATTGTTCATAAAATGTATCTGTTCTCATAGAGATAAAATTATGGCTAATGCCTGTTCCTGCAATAGCCAATACACTTTAGAATGATAAAGCTAATCCAAACTGAATATCTCACTTTTCAACTTTAGCATGTTACCAAACTAAAGATACTGTGTTGCAATTTACACAAATACAGTTAATAATACTTATAACTTGTTGCAAAGTGTCACTTAAAATAGTACCTTCAGCATAGAGATTTTGCTGATGCAACATACAATGAAAAAAAAACGAGAGCTTCTGGATGTGTTAATAGTTTTTTTTATCTATGCAATAAACCCTTCATGTTTTCCTGTCATGGAAGGTGCACTATCTGTACACACACTCACTAAATTTACCAAATTCAGTCCAACTTCATGACATTTATCTTGAAAGTTATTGAAGATATCTATTCCCTTTGTTCTGTTCACAAGAGTGCCCAAAGCAAGTAATGCTTCATAACAAAGAAAATCTTCTGTTATGACCCAAATGTAGTACAAAACCTGCACCAAGTTAGAAGTATCGGTTGATTCATCCAAAGTGATTGAACAATATATGTTTTCCTGTTGAAGTATTACATGAAGTTGTTCTGTTAAGTTGAAAGCTAATTCATGCTGCTGATCATTTATGGTTCTCCTTGAAAGAGGCAGTTGTTTGTACTTTGAAACTTTATCTAGGTCTAAGCAACTTACAACTTTTTTTAATTTCAGCATATTATGGGGGTACAAATGTCTATGTTACGTGTGTTGCATTTACCCCTTTCCCCCCCAGAGTCAGAGCTTCAAGCGTGTCCATCCTCCAGATGGTGTGCATCACACTCATTATATATGTATATACCCATCCCCTCCTCCCCCCTCCCATCTATCAGCAAACTGGTTTCACTGATCAACACCTAAGCAGACATATAGGAATAACATTTATCAGGTGTTAAACTACAACGTTGACAATGCATTCTTTCACAATTTCTACATCACTGAATGGCTTCCCTTTTTTCCCCCTGAGTGTATAAGTTGCTTCATTGGCATTATTTCCAGATCTTATTGCTGCTCAATAGAATTGTCTTTGCTTTTGATTTTCATCTTTTAATTTCTGCAATATGACCTTTCCTGCCTCTCCCTCTAATTTATTTGTGATCCTTATGGATGTTATAATGCTGACGAACACTGAGTTTCTTTATTGTTGATATTGCAGTATTACAAAGCAAGAAAATCATCTTATCTTTTGCAGAAACAAGATAATATTGTAATTCCCACTCCTCATTAAAAAAATCTGTTTTCTTCCTTCACTGTTCTCTTGGTCTTCTTTGGCATGATGGGCTCTAAAGGAGACAGAATTAAAAAATAGTCTCGAGCTGTGCAACTTTTCACAAATTCCATTTCAAACCGAAACACAATGCGCTCTTGTCAAAAGCTGATAAAAGATTGGCTTACTCCGCTCCCACAAACTCTTGCCAACCAGCCTCATGCGGTAGCGGTACCAGTCAGGCAGGGGAAGTTAGAACTAAATCATGGACATAGCAGCCATCGATTTAGCCCTTACAGCTTACTAATGTCGTAGGTGTGCCTGTCAATCTGGAAGGATTATCTTGTTGAAACTTATTTTATCCTTTAA
The DNA here is from genome assembly GCA_963574885.1 of Lepilemur ruficaudatus. Taxonomy (NCBI): domain Eukaryota; kingdom Metazoa; phylum Chordata; class Mammalia; order Primates; family Lepilemuridae; genus Lepilemur; species Lepilemur ruficaudatus. Next base: position 34,422 of record CAUYRT010087841.1, on the reverse strand, counting down.
GTATTTTAAATATGGTCATTTTCAAAATAAAGTAAAAGTACAAAAAATGAACAAAAATGTATTAATAAAAATAAAAGGATTTTTTTCTGTAAAATTTGGATTCAGTCAAAAGGCCACACTTAACAACCCCACATGTGGCCTTAAGGCTGCAGGTTCCCCAACCCTGATCTAACCCTATCTGATCTAATTTGAACTCTCTAAGAGTTTTACATAAGAATTAGACAGGAATTTATATAAAAATTAAGAAAGGTTGATTAAAGGCTACAAATATACAGTATGACAAAAGAAATAAGACCTAGTATTTGATAGATAAATAGAGTGCCTATTATTTACAATAATCTATATCTTGAAATATAGCTAGAAGAGAATTTAATTCAAATGTTTCTAGCATGACTTTGCCTTGTCATTATGAAGTAACAACGAAGGAAGAATAATGTGGAGAATTTTTTGGAGATAAATATGACAGAACCACCATTTACTTAGAAAATTACATTGTGTAACTTTATGTAATTCTCTAAAGTATACTTTTGCAAAAGACTAATTGGGTTTATTTTATACATTGGAATAAACAAAAGTAGTTCTATTCTCAAGTCTATAACTAACTTGTTTAAAATCTCAATTACATTACTCAACTCTTTGACATCAGTTTGCTCTTGTATAGAATAGAAATTTTAACATCTTTCTTATATTTCTCATAGAGTACTTATAAAGATAAAATGATGTAATGGATATATAAGTGCCTTGAAAATTATAAAATGATGATCAAATGCAAACTGTTATACTGAAACAGCTATTAATTTAATCAATTTTATTTACATTTTATTATTGACATTGAAAGTTCTAAAGTGATTAAACCTAATTTCTGCCATTTCCTGTCATTAATTATTAGGCAAGAGATGCCATAATAACTAAGTAGTTCCATCTGTAGAAAAAAATTGGAATAGGTATTACTCATATGATTATAAAATATTTGCTTTGACTTTATTTCAGTCATCCTGAAAAATAATTCTATGTTTAGTGAAGTTACAAAGATTATCGAAATCTCCTTCTTTCAGTGCTTCAGACTTTCTTTTCTTTAAACCCTAACATTTTTATTACATAAATACCCCCTTAGTCACAAGCAGGAATAATTATTACAATAATAGTTTTAAATTCCGTAATATATACCATATGAGAAAACAGGATGTATCAGAAACAAAAGTCTTCTCAAGAGGTGATTGTTAGATCACTCTTTTGAAATCATGTTTCAATATTTATCCATATGCTTCAGAGAAAAATTTGGCACATTCATTAAGATCAGTGGGTTAGAGTCACCTAATTTCAGATATGCTAAACTAGACATTGTAGCTTGCCAATAATATTAAAGCATAATTAGTAAAAATAACAATGCTTTAAAGTTTTGACAAAATCCAAAGACCCACACATGTTGAAATAACAAAACTGGAGGTTGAACATGAAAATGGTTCGCAAATTATAACAATGAATTCAGTTACATGTTTTCACTTAAATGGAAACTCTTCAGCAGCTTTTGAATGCCGAATTTAGGAAATAAGAGTTTCCAACTAAAGAGTTTTGAAAAACCTAGGGCATATTTACCATCTTACTATAAACCCAATGAAGACTAGTTTTGGGGTAATGAATATAAGTAGCATAAAACTCTTCTTTAACAATACATATTATGTCCCGCAACTATCTCTTTAAATAGCCATTTCTTCTGATACAACTATGCACTCCAAAGGCAAAAATGGTGTCCTATTTATCTTAGTATCACTATTCCTAGAAAAAATTTAGAATTTAGAAAAGTCCTGAGTGCAAAGGATTTGTGTCACAAGCATTTCTGAGTTTTAAGGTTTGCTCTGAACAGTTTACTTACATTATCTAATTTTATATTCATATAAAAGCTATGAAATATTCATTGATATCACTAGTTATTTATAATGATGCCAAATAAGCATCACTATTATTAATATATATTCACTTCAAATTAAATGCTAATAACACATTTAACATCTATACTTAGATGTCAACATAAGTGACACTAGAAAAATAGTTTTAAATGACTCTGAGGACTAACTTGAGAAAATATTCCAGAAAGTAGGGAAAATTCATGACAAGGATCAAATTACAAAGAATAGCACAAAAGGTAAAGGAATGCAGATCAATTTTATGAAATGAACAATCACAGAGAGAAAAACAGCGAGACTTGTGTTTGTGTTATGATGTTAGTAAGAGTAAATTTCTTGTATTTGTTTCCCATTGCTGCTATAACAAATTACCATAAATTTGGTGAATTGGAAAAATACAAAAAAATTATTATTCAACAGTTTTGGAGACCAGAAGCATAAATAGCTCTCTCAGGACTAAAATCAAGATGTTGGTCCATCTGGATTCTCTCTGAAGACTTCCGGGGACAATAAGTTCCTTGCTTTTTCCAGCTTCTAGAGGCTGCACACATTTTTCATTGATGGCCACATGACTCCAACCTCCACTCCCATCACCACTTCTCCTTCTTGGCTTTGACCCCTTAAGGACCCCTGTGATTACATTGAGCCTATCCAGATATGACAGGATAACCTCACCATCTCAAGAGTCTTAATCAACTCTCCAAATTTCCTTTTGCCATAGTAACACATTCACGGGTTTGTGGGATTAGAATGTAGACATCTTCAGGGGGAGGCATTATTCTGACTACTAAATATTGGAACAGCAAAGATTCGGGGCATATTTGCTGCTGCAGCCTAGCCTACCCTATGGTGACAAATAAACTAACCTAAGTCTTTCTCTACCAAAATGTCAACTTGAAAACCTCCACAGATAAGTAATGGCTCAAATATGTCACACATATTAACTCCTCTTGAAAATAAACCATTGAAAACATACTCTTTTATTTGAGAAACGAAGAAAAAATTCCTACTCAATATTGCGGTCATGGTTTAAATGGACTTTTCTTATTAGGCATGGACTTTTAATTTTAAAATTTGTGTGCAATACCTCAGCCAAACTTTTCTGATTTCATCTCAGCCCTCATGCCAGTAGTATATTTGCTAGGATATACCCTTTCTGTTCAAAAGATACCCTAAATTTTTAGAGTCAAACAATACTCTAAATTTTTTTGAGAAGTGTTAAAAAACAAACAAAGGTGGTGTTTTGCTGTGCCCAGAATTTCTACATCTGATTCAGCCCTACAAATAATTAGAGCATTCTTCTAGAAGAATTTCTAAATTAAAAAAAAAAATTTTTTCCTCTCAGAGTTTTATGAGGTAACATAATGACTATCTTCTTTGTCAAGGAGTGACAATATTACCAAGTGGTAATATTTTGCATGTTTAAATCCTAGGGTAAATCTCTTGCTTCACTGAGTTATTTTCATCGTTGAAATACTAAAATCTGTGCCAGCTATCATGTATCTGTTATAATACTATTATCTTCCACACAGTTTCTTCTGTTACCATATTAGTCAGAGCAGACTAACTGCTTTAGCGAACAACCCCAATTTTTTTGGCTTCATACAATTTAGCTTTATGACTGAGTACAAAGCAGATTGGCACTACAGGAGTAAGTATTAGTGAGCTCAGGGGCCATAATAAGTACCACAGCCTGGGTGGCTCAAACAACAGAAATTTAATTTCTCACAATTCTGGAGGTTAGAAGTTCAAGACCAAGGATCTAGTTTCTAATGAGAGCTCTCTTCCTGGCTTGTAGACAGCTATCTTTTTGCTTTGTTCTCAAGGGTGGAGAGAAAGAGGAGGGGGATATCTTTCTTCCTTTTCTCATAAGGCCACCAATTCTAGGATTTGGACCCCACCCTTAGACCTCATTTAATCCTAATTACCACCTAAAGCCCTGTCTCAAAATATGGGCCTGCTGGGGGGGTGTGTGGCGGGGATGGGGGAGAGATGGCGGGGGTGGGGAGGGCTTCAACATATAAATTTGGGGAAGATATAATTCAGTCCACAGCACAGTAGAAGGATCTACTCCACACAGTCAGTCTAGATTTTGCTTCCCTAATGAGTGCACCATGTACCATTGTCTCAGACCTCAGAATCCTTTACAGCATCCTCATCATTAGCTGCGGAAGAAGGAGGTAGAGCATTACCAGATGGCTTAGAAAAATGTAGATTCCAGCTAAAAGTAGTTGATGTCACTTTTATCCACATCCCATTGGCTGGAATTCAGTCTCAGGGCCACATTTAATGTAAAAGTGTTGAAAAACCTGGTTTAGACATGGAATGAGACAGAGAAGAGAAAATAGGCATTTGTGTACACTCTCAGTCTCTGCCTTCACAGCCCTTCGTTAAAAAAAAAATGTATATATGTAGAAATTCACTAAAAATACTTTTAGAACTAAGAAATGAGATCAGCAAGGTTTCAGAATATGAGAGCAATAAACAAAGTAAATTTTATGTGTATACACTGTCAATGAACAATAACAATGAAATTAAGAAAACAATAACAGTTAAATAATATAAAATAATAAAATTTTAAATCAGTATAGAAAAATAAATTATATTTCTATACACTAGAAATGAGCAATCCAAGATGAAATTACAAAAATAATTTCTCTTACTATAGTAACAAAAAGAATAAAATTCTTAGGAATAAATACGAAAAATAAGTTCAAAATGTATATTGTTAAAACTACTGAATATTACTGAAGGAAATTGAAAAAGGTCTAAATGATTGGAAAAATTCACATTTGCATGTCAGAAGCCAATATTGTAAAAATGACAACTCTCCATATTGATCTATGGACTCAGTGAAATGTCTCTCAAAGTCACAGTTGCCTTTTTTGCAGAAATTGACAAGCCAATCCCAAATTTCATATGGAAATTAAAAAATAGTCAAACAATCTTGAAAAAGAACTAAGTTGAAGGACTTTCATTTTTCCAGTTTCAAAACTTGCTGCAAAGCTACAGTAATCAAGACACTATGGTAGTGGCATAAGGGTAGATAAATGCATTAGTAGAATCTAATTAAGAGTCTAGATATAAAGTCTTAAAATCTATGTCAACTCACAATTCAATAGGGAAAATGATAGTCACTTTAGCAAATGGTGTTGGAATAACTGGATATCCATGTGCAAAAGAATGAAGGCAGGCAGCTTCCTTACCTCACATCCAAAAATTATGTCAAATGCATCATATCTAAATGTAAAAGCTAAAACTATAAAATTCTTAGAAGAAAACATGGGCCTTCCAAAGAGCTATGATTACAATCATAAGCCACCATGAGCAGCCTATTTCCTGCTATTTTTAAGTGCATATATTATTTTTATTTACATATGTAAAGTATATATATATATAAACTCAAAATTTGCAAAACTTTCTCAACATACATAAGTAATGCTTGCTTATAGTAAAAAAATTTTGAAAACAAACTGTAAAAGGAATTACCCTCAATACTTCTACCCAGAGCTAAACACCAGCAACAGGCTGCTGTAGAATAAAAAAAAAAAAAAGGTGTCTGCATGCAGAGGTTTGTCCTTCTTAAGTCCCTGTGGTGGAATTTCAATCTTCACTCATTTCTCCTTACTTGAAGACTCCATTTCCTCTTCATCCTTTCTCTCTCTTCCCCCACTTGTCACCGTTTCAGTGTGTTGGATGGTTCCTGCTCAACTGCTTCTTTTTGTGAACACTTTGCCTTGGCCTCATTGTCTCCTCTGTTACTATAGCATTCTTGAACTGTGTTTTCTTCTTATTTGGTTTTTCGGGGTCCCTGGCTTGCCCATCGCTAGGGCATCTCAGCCCAACTCCCACCATGAATCTTCCTTCCTGCTAACGTGAATCTTTGGTGAAAAAGGTATCACTTTGGCTTCTACTTGAGTCAGCTGTCAAATTGACATTTTGGCTCTTCCCTAAGAATCAGGGTTTGGTACTAGGTCAATTATTATAAGGGCACTATGATCTGATTCTTTGCTTTAAAAGTGCTCTTGTATGTTTAAATATATTTGTGTTTAAAAGAGAAAAGTCACTTCATGACATTTGATTCTAAGTTAAGTACAAACTGCATTTATAATTCATTGTGAATAATATTTGCTATTACCAGAAAGGCCAGTGATCTTATGTAAAAATGCATTTCAAGTTCTCGATAGATCCTAAATTGACAGTTTCAATGTACAGACTGCAACTTCTAATGCATTGTTTAGTATTGCCTGCATATTCCCAGTATAAATTGTCCAGAAAGTGTTTCTACCATTATTAATATGTTATCAAAGGTGGTTCAACTTGCGACATCAAAATTCACACGATATTTACAAGGAACTTCAATTTCTCTCAAAATGTCAATGTTAAATCAGTATATCACATTCAATAAAACTATCACATCATGTTAGATCTCAAACATACAATATATAGATAAAAGTACATAAATATATGAGAACATAAATATATTCTTTAATTCTAGCATTAATCAGAGATAATTATATCTTTCCACAATTGGTATAAAATCATCAATAAAAGCTTTCCCCAATCAAAATTGTTGCTACAGCTCATCAATCAATAGAGCAAGAATGAACATAGTAAAAGATTACATTTATATTGAGCTTTGCCGTATAGATGGAGCATTCATACTCATTTTCCTCTCAATAATCCTGTTAGGCTGGAATAGCATATACTATTTTTATTTTCTACATAAGGAAACAGTTTCACAGTAGTTTGATGATTGATTTATCCAAAACCACCCAGTAAAATTTTGGTTGTGTGGAGAGGAAGGAAGATAACTGAACTGTATTCTCTGAGATCTACACCTTGGCCTTCTTCAGTTTTGCTGTGTGTTTTATAGGAAATTACATTGTTTAAGAAGCCCTTGCACTCTGTCCTCCAGGTGGTATCTGAAGTGGGAGGCTGGAACCAAGGATTAGAATGCGAGAGAAGGGAGAAAACAGGGTATTTCCCTTTCTCTCTGCTTGTTGTGGTATCTGTGGTTGTAGCTGGTTCTTCTGTGGCTCCAGTTCCATCCTGCGGCCCATTCTCCCTGCTCCAGCTGGGAGGCAGCCACGACTTCTGGACTCTGGAAACAACACCTGCTCTCACTGTCCTTGGGGTCAGAAGGTGATAATAGCTTCCTGTTGTTGCTAATTTCTTGTTGGCACTGCTCTCGGGTATTCTGACCAATTCCTGTATTAAATAAGCTGGTTTTGTAAAACCTAAAGTGGTTTTATTTTTCTTCTTAGATCCTAGTTGTTGTTTGAAAAACACCACTAATGATTCCGTTTGTAAAATTATTAATCCCATCCCCATATTTCTGTTTCATGAAGTAATATTTTTACATCATTTGCTTAGAATGCTTACTGTTCCTTATGTATTATTGATGTAAACTACATGGGCTTATTGCTCCTGTATTTGAATTTCTAAAAGTATTTTCCATTACGTCTCTTTGATTACAGTATGAGAGTTAATGTGATTTTGAAAATGATCAATTGTAGTGGTTAAGATGAAAGAGTTAATATAATTCCTGTTCTCACTCTCAAAAACTATGACCTTGAGTTACTTTGTCCCTCATCTTGGGATTAATAGAGATAACAGTTCATATGACTTAGAATTCTTGGTAGAAATGAATGAGTTGATATGTGAGAAGGACACAGTGTGTTGCCTGTTTCATAGCACTAGTAAAAAGTAAGCATTGTTAAAGTATTATATTATTTGAGAATTTAGAGAAAAAAAGCTTATTGTGATTGACATAATTGTGGATTTAGAACTATTTATTTTGGATTGTGAAAATTTCTATATCATTAATATATACATATGTGTATATGTACATATAGCGTGTGTGTATATATAGCTGTATTTAACATATATATACTCACAAACATATACCATTGTACAATGCAAATTAATATACTTTTCTACAATCTTTCAATTTTAAGCTTCAGAAATTTAAGAAAAAAAGAATTTGAGTCTGGAGTCTTAATGCTTTAAAAAGACGTATTTCTTGATTGTAATAGAATTAATTTAAAAGTGTTTGCAAAATACCATTTTAAAAATACAAAATTCCTGAAGAATAACAAAAGAATTCAAGTAGAAGATTTTACTACTGTGGATCTATTATAAGAAAAGGTCAAGGCTGGGTGTGGTGGTTCATGTCAGTAATCCCAGCACTTTGGGATGCTGAGGTGGGAGGATCACTTGAGGCCAGGAGTCCTAAGAGTTCCAGATCAACCTGAGCAACATAGTGAGACCCCAGTCTCTACCAAAAAAAAAAAAAGAAAAAATGAAGAAAAGGCCAGGGATTTCAGATATGCAGAAAACTCTGGGAACTGTAATTAAATTAATATTCTGTTTATGCAACGCTTTTTCTAGATGAGCCCAATTGGTGCATAATGGTCCTGATTTGGTTATCTTTAAAGTTTTAAATGTCCTGATTCATTTATCTGTTCTAGTATTGTCCTTAAAGACTCCTTGACAATCATTTGTAGATGGTTGTTTATTAAACAAACAAACAAACAAAAATACTGAAGATGGCACCTGAGGAAGGGGGATACCTTTTGCCTAAGGCTGAAGAGAAAGAAAAGTCCCAAGGCACAAGGCAGAATAAAACAGACAGTTAGGGGACAAGTCTACAGATAGAATCGGACAGAAACAAATTCTATTCTTCTTTTATCAAATATGGAGGAAAGTAAAAGTGATGAGGACAGGAATCTACATAACTATGAAAATTCATAGTAATTGCAGGAAGTATCACAAAAAACAAACTTCAAAGCAACTGTGAGTTCTGAATGACAAAAACGTTACCATTCAATTGGGACACTAAATTAATGAAAGATTCATGTTATGCAAACTGCAGCTGACTTCCATACTGTAGAAACAAGCATACTCTTCGGACTCCTTCCAAGTATACGTTATTTTAAAATCATGTTTCAAAATTTAGCCAAAATGGAACTTGAGAGAACATTATGTAAATATTACTTCTTGTTTCAATTCCCTCAAAATCCCTAAGCCCCATGTCAGTAAAGGCTGCGTATGTCGGATAAGGTTCAGAATATCTATAAAACACAAACATTCACTGTAACAACAGTCATCCTCGATTTGTCCCTTTATAATGTACCTACTGCATTTATGCAGGGTTATAATGGGGCTCTGTAAATAATCCAACAAACTCCAAGGAGCAGGAGTCTGTGTGTGGAATTCAAGATGTTAATATTTCCTTTCTAACCAAATTAACTCCACATGTTTTCTGCTGCAACTAATCTCTTTCCTGTGGAATTAGGCATGGTCTGACTCACTCTTTATTTTTTGAACATGACAATGTACTCCAGAGTAGTCCTCATGTCACATAGCCTCAGGCTCCTAGCCCATTGCTCTGCACCCAGCGTTATTGCTGATCTTTGCGGTGAAGTGGAGGAATTGTGGAAGAAAATCGTAATGCCGCCAACCAATGTAAACGCTGATGAGACTTGGTCACTCATCTCATAAATGGCAGCCATTAGAGAGCATTCGTCTGCGGAGAAATAATTTCTGCAGTGTCTACAGAACTTTAGGACTGATAAAGGGTTCCCAAACAGTCCTGAAAATAACAAGATGTATATTAATTGAGACGGTCCTAAATGTCCTTACTTATGATATTGCTAATCCTAACATTGATAAGATGGAAAACATAACCTATTTTGAACATGAAGAGACAGTTACACAACTAATAAGTAACAGAGCTGAGATTCAAACCCAGCTGTCTTGATGCTAAAGCCAATGCTTTGAAATGAAGCGTTTCCACCATTTCTTCTCAAAGTAGCCCGTGGCAGAGCCATGTACAGATCACTATGACTACTTAGAGTTATGAACCAAAGCTCAGAAAGGTGAGGTTACTTATTAAGACCTCAAAGCATGGAGGCCAAATCTGATCCACAACCTGGCTCTAAGGATTCCCTGTTCCTGTATTTATTTGATTTTCCATCAGTCAATTCCCTTAGAGGATTTAGCAGCTGAAGGCCCATTTTAGAACTCTGTAGATTCTTCTTAGGCAGAAAGAAAGGATGATGGAAGACAGAGAGAAAAGAGACAGGTAAGAGATGAAACATGAACACTTGAGTGCAGAATCCATACGCTATTTGTTTTGTATCCATAACACCATAATATCCATAATAGCAAGGTGTCCTGGACACAGTGATAGTAGGTATTTAAGAATATTTAATGACTAAATAAATGTCAAGTGAATAAAAATAATATAAGAACCATTTGTAAAGGGCTTTTTTCCTCCACTTTTTGTTTGTTTTCAAAGACCTCATTATATTATTATGAAAGTTACCTGACTCAGTATCTGTATACCTTGGTTTAGTTTTGCCCCACCTTTAATTTCAGCTGTGATACAGCTAATTTTCTTTACCTTACAGGGCTTGATTTTTCTCATCAATGTGATACAGAAGTTAGATGAATTATGTTTTAAAATGCTTTCAAACTAGAGCGTACCTTCCATAGACAATCTTCTTCAGGGACTTTCCTTTGTAGGACAATGATCTGGTTGTAAACTTCCTAGCCATATGCAGATAGCAGTTATATCATGTGCGGTCCCCAAGGTTTCCAGCAGCTTGATGCAAGATAACAATGAAACATTCCGATGTTGTTCATATTTGCTATGCACTTATTTATTTTTCATTCATTCTTTCTTTCAGCAAGCAATTATCGAAGGACCTTATAGGAAAGTGCTGGATCAGAAGAAGTTCAAAACAATAATGCCTGGTGTTCTGAGTTACATGCAAGGTGCCAGAGAAGGGAAAGAGGAGTATTTAACAGTATTTCTCAGTAAATAGGGAAAGCTAACATTTGAACCAGAAAGGAGAGTAGGAGTTCCCTGGCAGCAAGTAGAAAAAGCTGCCCCAGCCAAGAAAGCTGCATGTTATGATGTCTTTATGAGATGCCAAATCTCTCAGTACAGCTAGTGCAGATAGGATGAAGACAGGTAGAGACAGATAAAGCTGAAAAGGTAGGCAGGGCCCAGGCCTAAAGTGCCCTCTAGGCCACTCTCAGTTTTTCTATTATATTGTGGGTTATAAGCAATTACTTAAGAACTTTCTGAAGATGAGTTTCATGATTATACTTACATTTTGAAGGCTCAGTATGGCGGCCAGGGAAGGGGTGGGGAACAACTGGGTGGAAATTACACCCAGTACTTACGATGGACAAGGCAGGAGAGACTGAAGACCTGAACTGAGACTGTCACTTTCGGGATGGAAACGCTGCGTGAGCCTTTGTGCCACATTCAACATGATTCAAGTTTTCTGTCAGGTATCATCCCAAAGAACAACTTAGTGTGTTTTATATGGAAATAAATTTTCTGAAACAAAGTGGAATGTGAAAAAAGCCGAATTTGTGTGCAAGAAGCAACCAATCCAATTAAACGAAGGCTTTGAGAAAAATATTGCCACACAGTCTTCTGGATGACATGAAGAATCTGCTTGCAGATACTCTAAACCAGAATGAAAGGTAACAGGACCCTGTATTGGCAAGGGACTAACTCAGTGGAAATATACTTCTCTAAAAACAGACACGTTCTGTTCCTTATTTGCTGGCTGTTGGAGGTACTATTTGATTTGCTTGATTTGGAAGGAAACAAATAGGTGTTTTGAATACCATCACAGATTTTTTTCAGTGTAAATGTTTGCAGTTAAATATACCAAGTGGACTTCGCTCAACATTACGTAAATGCATTTTGACTTCAAATTCAGAATTGTTGTTTTCTAACCTGTGCCTGATCCATCTTCCATCTGGTTCTCTCTTTCCCCCTTCCCCAACCCCTAAGGTTTATATTTCACTGTCTTTCTGCCCATGAATCGGAACCTCCAGAGCATGTACATAAATAATAGATTTAGAGCCTGTTTTACCCTTGATTTCCAGCCCCCTCCAATAATGCCCTTAGTGACTATTCCAGAAGCTACCATTAGCATCCCTGAAAAATCCATTGTAACTTCTCTGTTATGAGACACCTTAAGGATCCATATCTCTGCTCTGGATCAAAACAGACATGTATGATAAATATCCTAATAATTAAAAAATAAAATGTAATTTTATCAGAAATACAAGAAAAAATAATGCAAAGTGAGAGAAAAGACACAGAAATAAGATAAAAGAAATGATTGCATCTGTCATAAAGATTAGTTATTTGTATCAGGAAAAAAATACATCATACCTGTTCTTTATTTTGCCCACAAGGTGAACATTTCTGTAACTATGCATTTGACATATATAGTTCACCTATATGTAATGAATTAGAAAAAAAAGAGTAGTTTTCTAAGTACAAAGTGTTAACCATGATTTCCCTAAATTGGGTATGAATTTGAAAAAAATTCTAATACTAAAAAGGTGCTGTGGTGTATCATTAATATTTTATGGAAATTCTCATATTCTATGTTTTGAGAAGTTTACACAGAGCATGATTTCAAATACATAAGTATTTCATCAATAAATATTTTCATAACTAATTAAATTTTTCTCCACTTTCTTTGAACCAAAACTCTTAACTAAACTAATTTTATTCATTTCTCTGTTTGATTGAAGTTAATATTTCAGATGTTTTGGTCAATGTTTTTTCCCAAAAAAAATCTATAAATTCTTTAAGCCCTGTAACAGCTTTTTAAATCTTCTGTGAATACCTTTCAGTTTATTTTCATGCTTCTACTAATGAGATTCACAGATTTTTAAAAGGAGAGTCCCGTTGGTATCAAAACAAACCTAAAAAAAGAAGGTATCTCTTCCATTATTTTATATGATGACACTAAAATTATACACATATTACTAAGCATTATTTTGCTAGGTAATGGCTGGATGATTTGATTTTCATTTTTTGTTACAGGTAGACCTCGAGGGATATAGCCATATTTTATGTTCATACCTCTTTTGAAGTTGGTTGTTTTCTTCAGGTACTATCAGTTTAGTTACTCTGAAGTCAAGGTAATGGATGAGTTTACTAAAAACACAACTCATTCTCTCGTTCTGCTGGCCAAAATATACTTCGTGATCATAAACATGAAAGTCCAGACTTCAGTCTGCCCCAGGGAAGGCAAGATGAATGTGCCGTTGGGAGTAGGACATTCAGAGATAGGGTAAATTACCTTGTCCAGGCACTGGCCAAGTGGTACTGTGGAAAATCTCCAGGAGCATCTGAGCTGCATGAGCTAATTTGTCTCCCATGAGCTTGTCTTTTGATAGCCTGGCTGCTTGCCTACTTTGTGTTTCTTATCTTCTCTTCAAATTATATACCATTTGCACTTTTGTAATCTTATTTTATTTCCATTCAGTGGTTATCAAAATTATTAACAAAAGCCAGATGACTATATTACTTATTTTTAAAGACTGTGTTTAATTTATATTGATGATGGTCATATAATGTCATAATTTTTTAAAGACTATATTACACAGGCAGCCTACAGGTAATCACATCTTTGGGTGAAATATTTCTGTTTTTATGTGAACTGTCAATAGTCGGCCATATTCCATACAAGATAAAGTTTTACTATAAGGTAGTTTGTTGTTAAAAGGAACAGAAAAGAAATTATGGAAGCATTTTCCTTATTTTGACTTCATAAAACAGAATGCATTATGTGTAACACACCATAGTTATTACATTCCTAGTAAGAAAGCTAGAATATGCTATTTTGTCATTTTAGATCGAGTAAAATCATTTAATTGTTTTAAAGTTTGTGATGTTTTGAAGAAAAGATTTGTATTGTATTTTTTTTAGAAAATAACTTTTCACTTAAAGTCAATAATATAGCATATTTAAGGTTGTATGTGTTCTCTTTTATTTCTTCAATTGACTTCTACATTTATTTAAAAATGCAAAATAAATAAAGAGTTCTATATAAGGACATTTTCAAATGCTTAGGGAAGGTCCAAAATTTCCAAATCTGTTTACAAGTCAGGCATTACAAGATACATGAAGTAATTACATCAGTTTTCGTCATTCATACGTCTGACATTGAATTAGGTACTAATTCAATGTATCTGAGCTGGCTGAGCTGTCCTATAGCTAAGGATTCAGCTGTTACACATTAGATTAGATTCTAAGCCCTCTATTTCCAACTTATTCCCATCCAAAATGTATTTAAAGTGTCATGTGTTCCTCATTATACAAGAGCTATTTTCTGAGCAAATTCTCTGGCTTGAGAGACTCTGTTCAACATATTTACACTAAGGTGTTAGTGATCGGAAAACCAATGAGATATCAATTGAATGAAAAGAATTAAATCCTCAGCTACTGACCAGAAGTATTTTAGAATCAAGAATTTTGGAGGTCTTCCTGATGTCCTGGAATTTCTATAATCTAACTAACCACCAGTAAATATTTTCCTCAGGTGTGTGACAAGGAAAATAAAAGTTTTGCTTTGGCACATATTCCCCTCTTTCTGCCCCCCAGAAAAATGTAGTATATTCCAGGACAAGATTATTTCCACTTTTCTATCATTTCTAGCTCTGGAGAGATTTCAACTATGTAGCGTTCCCTTAGAGGGACAGAAATACCATCAATTCACAAGCCAATGCATTTGAAGATGTAAAGCAACGAACAGGACTTCATCACATTGTAACTCTAGAAGGATAGGGAGGATTGTAGCTTATAATTATCTAGACTCCCAGAGTAAAAGGACAGAAATAGGAAGAAATGAGAAGACAGGGAACATTCTTGGTTCTATTTTCACTAGGTAACGGGTTGTTACAGGACATGATCTCAAATGGAACTCGGTCACCATGGCTCATTTGTGCTGTGTTCCGCATTACTCAGAAATGTGCACACTAGGCCGTGGGTAATCTTCATAGAAGAGGGAATTAAAGCCCTAGAAAGCACTGGCTGAGCTTGCAAATCATAAGCATTCACTGAGAAAATTTTAAGTGCATATTATGTAGAAATGACCAGCCTGAGGATATAGAGATTTCTTACTAACGTATTATAATATATTTGTAAATATTCATTATACAAAGCTGAAATTCAGTTTCTTCTTCTCAAATGTTCCTGCCTTGCCACTTTTTGGACTTTTTGATTTCCTGTCTCCCTTTTTCCCTCCCTCATTTTACTCCAAGACTTTTATAAATAAACAACATAATGAAGGAGACACTTATTATTCATAAGAATATTTTTAGTTGGTTAGGTTTGCGTAACAGTCAACAAACCAAAATATTTCATCACCAAGAATGTACAATTGGCTGCCCAGAGCCAAAAGAATTGATCTTGAGTCACATGAGATAATGTTGGCTAATCAAGGACAAGAACTGGAAATCTTCTTATACCCATGGCCTAGCTTAGAGGCGGCAATGCTATGCCAAGAGCTGTTTGAATTTCAACTCTGCCACTTCCTCACCATGAAAACTTAGACAAACCTCTTAACTTCTTGGGGCCTCAATTTTCTCATCTCTAAAATTGGTGTCATACCTTTTAAGATATCATAAATTAAATATTTTAATTAAAGCAACTCTAAATACCTGAAAGATATGTTTTTAAAATGACATACTTAGAATTATGTTATGATTCACTGGAAAAATACCTTCAACGTGCAAGCACAATACCAGCTGATTGAGATAAGAAATGAAATGCATGATCTCTGCTCAGGCAGCAAAAGCTAACATAGATATAGGCCTATAAATAACTGTTTATAGAACTTTTCATTAAATGTTTGAAGGCATTTTAGAGGTCAAGGATAGATTTTGATGATAGTATGATCATTTTGCAGTCAGGAGACTAGGAAACCTTAAATCTCATGTCACGGCCAACAATCCCTCCTACCTGATTATTAAGTGGGGTATCCAGGGTACAAAATAGAACAGGAATTAAAGTTGTCATTTTGTTGGTTACTGTATTCTCCAACTAATAGACCTCGCTGAAATGTAAATTGAAGCCTCTGGTTTAGGCTTTAAGTCCGAAAGAGACTTCCTAAACACCTCCCTCGCATTAAAACATTCGTGTTTTAGATTTTGAAACCAGAAGGCTTAGATGTACCTGCATGAGAAAGGAAGATATGGCTGGAGTCTTTTTACGCATTCAGGCACAGCATAGGAGACAGAGAAAGGCCACCAAAATTTAAGACGAATCCCTAACTTTGTTTACCAATTCTGCAAAATGATACAAAAAAAGAAAATGACAATGACCAGTTCTAGACCTAGATGCCTCACTTTGAAGCTATATTCAGTGATCACACATGCAGTAGCAATGTCTACTAATAATTGTGTGTAATCAGTATCTCTTGATGTTCTTTCTCCCAATAGGATATAATGTTGGCCTAATTAATTATCTTCCTGCATTATTACCTTGGAATTTAAAAACATCATTAGGAAGATATCAACAGTACTCAAAACATTTTATGTTAACTCCATTATATGGCAGTACTTCGTTCTTAAAAAGGAATAACTATATTAATAAAACTAGACTAAACATTCATTGTATTTCAGCACAGACTTGAATCTAGGAATAGTTATAGATGGTATCAGGAGCAGTTGGGGAATTGATGAAATGAATCTTCTCTATTACAAAGATTAAAGTCATCTCGATATAAGTGGAAAATACATTCATAAAAAATTACAAGAAACACTAAGTTTTAGTGTTAGAGATTGTGAAAAAAAATACCAGAAAGATCTCATCAAATGCTTTGCTGAAATGAAGACACAACAGTTGCATTTTACTATCAAAATAATAAATAGTATCAGTTTCATAGATTTCAGGGGCCAAGATGGTGAGAAGGAGTAGACTTCAGCTGCAGAGAAACAGCAAGGTACTAAATATTTTTTATTTTTTATTTCAGCATATTATGGCAGTACTAAATAAATAAGAATTATTTTTAGAGTGAGTGTCAGGAACCTGAAAAGAGGTCAGAAAAACATAATTAAATTTCAGCCAAAGGATTCACCCCTGAAGCAAGTTGAGCCAGTGTTTCTCATCAAGGAGATCTCAAAGTTGCTTCAGAGCATCCATGCAAGTTGCCTTGTGAGGTTCCCGTTGACATGTTCCCTCCTCTGCTGTCACATCCTCTTGCTCCTGTCTGTTCCCTGTAACCTCCATGGCTTGTTATGTTTTCCAGCTGCAGAGAACCCAGTAATGACAAGCGCTTGTCTTGCAGTTATAAATCCATTGGCTGCACCTTTATCAGTTTATGTGTTAACACCACCAGCCATATCCCTCTCCCTGGGATGGGGGCTGCCTTTAAGACAGGCCTTAATTGTGCCTCTCTTGTGGAGCTGGGACACTTTGGTCAAGGAGATACTATGGGCACTGTACCAATACAGGATGTTATGCCCCCAAGTGCCAGACTACATGAGTCCAATATCCAAAGGGCAATCATAGGATTGGCCCCATTCACCATCTTTTTCATTGAACTGCTTGCAGATTTTGAACTTCTCACATTTCTGCAACTTTAGGCTCTGCTAGATTTCAGACTCCAGTTCTCTATGTTTAAGCAGACAAACACTAGTGGACAAACAGAGGTCCACTGAATTCCCTGTCCACTCTCATGCCAAAAGTCAGAAAGCAAAGAAGGGATTACCATACTGGTAAGGATGTTCAATACTGATTACCACGAGTATCTAGAGTGATTATTACATAATGAGAGCATCATGCCAGACACCACACAATTCAGGTAGACAGCTGGATAAATAAGTAAAAATAAATAATATTGTAACATTGTGATTGTATTATATATAAATACATTATACCTATTAGACTGATTAAAATTATTTAATCCTACTTGAATTTAACAAAATAAGTTACATTGAAACTAATTAAATTCTGAACTTCAGATACATATTTTTTCACATCAAGAGAAATTAATTCCTATGAAACTCTTTCAGGAAAAAAAAGACTATGAATAATGTGAATATATGGAAGTCTTAATTTTAATGACATGTTTCAGTTTGAGCAGGATCCATTTTACCCCTTATGCAGTAGATAAGCAGAATGTAACTATTACATCTTTCCCATTTTTGTTAGTTATACTAATATATACACTATTATATTATCATTTTAATTTTGCCAAGGGGCATTCTATTCTGCAACCATAATTCATATTTTACTAATTGAATTTTTACCACTGGTTAGTATGTTTGTTGACTTTTTCAAAAGGATTCCTTGGTTCATTACTCCCTAAGTCACTCACGTTCTTGAAAGTATATGCTGTAGTGGAGAAAAATACAGTTTCTCCTGCCAAACTACCTGGGTTCAAACCCCAGCTCTATCATGGACAATTACCTCCATTTTTCCAACTATAAAATAGGAATAATAATTTCCCTCTCTTTCACAGGATTATTGTGATGACTAAGTGAGATAATACCTGTAAAGTATGTGGAAAAGGGTTTAGACCAGAACAACTACTCAGTGAGTGATAGCTGCTATTCTTAGTATACCAGAGATGCTTGTTGACTTCATGTTTGAATGGCAATGTGGCTCTAGTGATGTTCTCCCTTTTTTTATTTCAAAATATGTGGGTACAAACGTTTTTGGCTACATGGATCGCTTTTGTTATGCTTGAGTCAGGGTTATAACTGTGCCCATCACCCAGCTAGTGTTCATTGTACACATTAAGTGGGTTTTGGTCCATTCCCTCCTCCCTCCCACCCCCTAGTTGATTTCCTTTGACTTTGACTTCCCTCTGTGCACATGTGTGCTCATTGGTTAGTTCCAGTTTAATAGCAAGTACATGTGGTGTTGGTTTTTCCAGTCTGTAGATACTTCACTTAGGATAAGTGTTTTCAGTTCTATCCAAATTGTTGCCAAAGGACTTAATTCATCCTTCTTTATGGCTAAGTAGTATTCCACGGTATACATATACCACATTTTGTTAATCAATTCATGAATTAATGGGCACTTGTATTGATTCCACATATCTGCAATTGTGAATTGTGCTGCAATAAACATTCGAGTGCAGGAATCTTTTTGATAAAATGACTTATTTTCCATTAGGTAAATACCCAGTAGTGGGATTGCTTGATCAAATGGTAGGTCTACTTTTAGTTCTTTGAGGAATCTCCATACTGTTTTCCATAGAGGCTGTACTAATGTGCAGTCCCACCAAGAGTATATAAGCATTCCTTTCTCTCTGCCTTCATGCCAGCATCTATTGCTTTTAGAGTTTTCAATAAAAGCTGTTCCAACTGGAGTAAGATGGTACATCACTGCAATTTTCATTTGCATTTCCCTGATGATTGGTGATGTTGAGCAGGCAAGAGAAAGAAATAAAGAGTATCCACATCAGGAAATAGGGGGTCAAACTATCGTTTTTTGTTGACTATTTGATCGTATTTTGAGAAAACCCCAAAGACTCCAACAAGAGGCTCCTGGAATTGATAAATAAATTCAACAAAGTCTCAAGTTACAAAATCAAGGTACATATATCAGTAGCCTTCCTATACATCAATAACAGTCAAGCTGAGAGCCAAATCAAGGGACCAATACCATTCACAATAGCCACAAAAAAATAAAATACCTGGAAATATGCTTAACCAAGGATATAAAAGATCTCTACAAAGACAACTATGAAATATTGAGGAAAGAAATCACAGATGACACAACCAAGTGGAAAAACATATTATGATCATGAATCAGTAGAATCAATATTGGTAAAATGTCCATAATACTCAAAGTGATTTATGGATTCAATGCAATCCCCATCAAAATACCAACATCGTATTTCACAGATTTAGAAAAAATTCCATGTTTTGTATAGAACTGGAGAAGAGCCTGAATAGCCAAAGCAACCTTACACAAAAAGAACAAATCTGGAGGCATGATATTGCCAGGCTTCAAATTATGCCACAAGGCTATGGTAGCTAAAACAGCATGGTATTAATACAAAAATAGAGACAGTTCAATGGAACAGAACAGAGAACCTAGATATAAAACTATCCACATACAGCCGACTGATCTTTGACAAAGACAACAATATACACTGGGGAAAATAAACCCTATTCAATAAATAGTGCTGGGAAAATAGGAGAGCCACATGGAGAAGATTGAAACAGGATTCATGTCTCTCACCACTCACAAAAATTGATTCAAGATTTAAAAGACTTAAATATAAGGCATGAAGTCATAAGAATTCTAGAAGAAAATATTGGGAAAACCCTTCTAGATATCAGCTTAGGCAAAAAATTTATGAAGAAGACACCAATGGCAATCACAGAAACAACAAAAATAGAGGACTTGATTAAATTAAAAAGCTTCTTCACAGCTAACAAAAGAATCAACAAAGCAAATAGACAACCTACAGAACGAGAAAAAATATTCACAAGGTATACATCTGTTAAAGGGCTAATAACCAGAATCTACAAAAACCCCAAGCAAATCAACAAGGAAACAACAAACAACCTCATTAAAAAGTGGGCAAATGACATGAACAGAAGCTTTTCATGGTGTTCTTAAGTTGTCTTTTTTCTCATTTTCCATCTTCTTTTGGTTCTAAATATAACTTTTATTTTTTTCATTTTTGTAGTTGTTTTTGCTTTTTTGTCTGAGTACCTGAAGAGGGATCCCCCCTCCCCCAGAAATTTGATAACTAGCCAGGACATGTCCAATATAAATCAATTTTTATTCATACTTTCTGTAATATTGTGTTCTTCTTTGACCTGAAAAATCTTAAGATAAGGGAAAGTTTCTTCTATTATATCTTTCAGTGCTATTTCTTTTTCATGGTGCTGTATCACATGGACAGCAATTATTAACTAAGATTATCTATTTCAACTAATATATGTATTACTTCTACTCACTTTAAACTCTGTTTTTTATTTTCAATCACTGTAATTATTTCATATTTTCCCCTATTTCAGTAATTCAATATCTTTTTTCTTGACTTAATGCTTTCTTGCTACTATTCCTTTATCCATTCATTTGCATATTTAAATGTCTTACCATTATTGTGAATCTGTTCAACTTTGATGATAGAATCATAGTTTCAAATTATTTCACATGATGCTTTCAACCTACTTCTTTTCTTTTATTTCTCTATCTTCGCTTCTTTCTTTGTTTCTTTCTTTTTTCCATAGCCTGAGGGCAGCAGGTCATGAGGGAAGGGCAGCTTGACTGGGGCTCTGTGCAAGCATGGCTGGACACCTAGCCTCTCCCTTCTCTTCTGAGTTCCTGTCCTCTGTTCCATACCATGATCAGGGGCATCTCCACTCTGCAAGGACCGTTCCCACTTCCATGCACTTCTGTAGCATCCTATTATTCTTTACACAGTGTTCTAGAAATTGTAAAAGCTTGACGGCACTTAATTTTTCAGCAAATATTTCATGGTGGTATAAAGAGGCTTCTATTTCTGAAGACTCTTTCTTTTCTTTTGCTAACCTATTTGCCATATCACCTCCTCTCCCCGAAACACACAAAAGTTATAGTTTCTGGTAAATAGACTATATATAATTTATTAGGGCTTAGGTGAGTGGCCGTTATAACAAGTATTTAAATGAACAATGGAAAACAGTTCTTTAATTTTATAATTAATTTTGAAAAAAATATATAATTTGATTAATTCAGACATGAGTAACTAACTAATTAAGAATTTATCTGGAGTAGCTCAACATAAGTGCTCAAATCTATCCCAAAGTTGCTATTTTGTTTTGCTTCGTAAGTTGTAATAAAAGTTGATGATAATAAAGATAAATTCACAAAAAATATTTATTAGTTTTGGGCACACGTATAACTATGTCTTAAGCATTATAAAAGTGATTCATGTAACCAAAAATATTTGTACTCCTGTAATACTTTGAAATTAAAAAAATCATCAAACTACAATTCTCAAGACAGTGTTTTGTAAATGTCATTTAATCACGAGTGAACTTTTACATTTCATTATCTATAAATATTGTGTTACAATGTGAAAATATATCCTATTTAGCAATAAAGAATTTTGTCAACAGCTAAAAAAATATACTGATTGATGCAACAGTTGTGAAATCAATATTTTATATGTTGTTAGTCAATCACATTAGTTTTAAAATTTATTTTAAAATATATTTAATTTTCTAATATTAGTACAACATAAAATAAAAAATATAACTAAAAACTTGCTGTCCTAAATCTAAACAATTAATCTTGTTTGTAATTACCCAAGTTGTTGTTAAATGATTTTTAATATATAAATTTCTTCTTTAATCTATTAATTCCAGAAACACTGAATATTTCAATTATAGAAGAATGTGAAAAAAATAACAAAAGTCATTCTAGATGTACCTTGTTTTCTACTTATAGGAAAATGAATAATCTTAGGTATTATAAACAAGCAATTGTGATTACCAAATAAATATTACCACACATGAAGGCACATTCTACCTATGGAATATTTCTCTTGGTCTGTAAGAAGCTGGAAGGGATACATATTTCACTAATCAAATTTCAAAAAACATTCTGAAATCTATTTTTTTAGGATTTATTTAAGATATCTGTGGCCAAGACTACTAATGTCTTGCCCAATGTCCGTTTTTTTTTTAACTCACGGAATTCTACTTTTCTGTGAGATAGCAATATGCCCAGTTTAAAATACTTAGCTTTGCAAAATTCGATGTCAGTAGGGTAATCACATATCATACTTCCAGCCAATGATATTTAAGAGGACACCATTGAATGTGACTTCCTGTAAATCTGGTAAGAAAGGTGGACTCAGTTGGCTATTACACTTCAGCCCTTAGCCTGCATTTTATCTTTCTCTGTTCCCTTGTAACAGAGTCATGATAGACTGAAATTCTAAATTCTTCATCTTTAGCCTGTGGCCTTTGGCCTCAGGCTAAAGATGGCTGACCAGAAAACTGAAAGAAACAGGGATATCTGACAACATCCAGTCTGTTGCCATGTTAGCTTTGAATGCCCCACCTCTGAGATTTTGTTATGTGTGAAAAATAAATCACTTTCCAATTCACACCCTGCTTATCGAGTTTCCATTACCACACGTCAAATGCAGTCTTAACAGAAAATTTTATATTGGTTTGTTTAGAGTAATTTTGTCATTTATGATTTATCAGTAGCAATTATAGAAGCTTTAAAACAAAGTCTTATTATTACTGTCTCTAATTCCATCTTTCAACATTTAAATTTTGCAGATATGGTATTATAATAGTCCCAATGGAATTAATTCAAGCTGAAACAAATTATCTTATTTTAAAACTTCAATTTGAAAAGAGATAGCGTGCTATTAAATGTGTAATGACGACTATAAATTATACAAAGACCTCTGCTTTTCTAATTCAGTTTATTAACATTGGCATTAGTACCTGATCCTGTTCCTTTGGGGATGGCATGAACTGTACTCATTCACCCAGTGATCACTGAGTGATGACTGTAACATGTTGAAGAGGCTGAGTGACGAGCAAACGTTTCAGGAAAGCACCGCAGAGATACAGAGTTATCACTTCTAATCTGAAAACTCTCTCTTCGTAAGGGCTGGTCCTTGTGACTCAAATACATAAAAATATGACTTGTTCTATGCCGAAAGACAGTTTGAGAAATGCTAGCAACCCAGCTGTAGTAGTGATGTGGATGTTCTTCCTGCCTCAAATGCTTTCTAGAGAGAAGTAGAGTAGAAATTGGAAATACTACCCTACCCTACTTAGTCTTACCCATGAATTTCCCCTTAACATTGTAGACAATAAATAGGATCAATGTATGCAAATCTATGCCAACATAGTACAGATTATTAAAAAAAATAGTTAACTTCCGCAATGTGGTAACCTAGTAAATGTTGGAAAGACAGACGAAGGGCAGTGATGATGGTGGCTTGCCTCTATCAGGGTGAACTGTATGTTTAGCCTGGCCCTTAATAAGAAGGATATTCTTCTCATTGCCAGATGATAGTAAAAGGCCGTGCCAAGCAGTGTAGGGCCTTGCGGGATCACAGATTCTCCAGATTAACGAGAACTATAGAGCAGCAGCAGGACAACCCCAGGAAAGAGAGGACCTCAAGTTTTCCTCGGCTAGTAGAGACTAGTGTTAGGGCGTGAGCAGAGTGGATTGTCCCCTTGCAGCATAATTAATAAAGACTTTGCTACTTAAAAATCAAATTGTGAAATTGCAGACTGAGAATGAGAAATACTTCTGTACTTTTTGGTATTTCTGATGGAAGGAAACAGTATATAGCTCAGTGCAGCGTGGTGTAACCCCTGAGAAGTAAAAGTAAACAGGGAAACAACTGAGTGATTCAGGCTGAACCAAAACAGAGACCGTGCGTTCTCTTAGACGTTCCTTCCTGAGAGTTTTCACCAAAGAGGAGAAAGAAGAAATTAACTCAAAACTCCATTACATATTATTTTATCTTATTCTAAATTCAGTGAAGTAAATGTGGTTCTTATTCTGTGAAGCGTGTTCAGTCATACCCCAAAAAGTATTTCCATTGTTTTCTTAAAGTTTTATAGAAAGATCCTTTTCAGATATTGGGTGGATTCTGACTAACTGTTAAAATCAAGATTCTGACATCCTCAATAGGAAAAACTAAGTAAATGGAGTTACTTTCAGTGACTCCAGATTTCTATCAAACTGAATTTATTTATCTAAATTTGCTGCTTTTTATTGAAGTGCTTTCCATTCATATACTGATCCGCATAAGAACTCTGAAATAAGGACTATTAACATAATTTCCATTTTACAATGAAGACCCTGAGGCACAGAAATCAAACAGCACAGTGCTCTCCATTACAGGAATTAGAAAAAGACCCTAATGCCTATATTGCTAGAAGCTTTTAGCCAATTGAAATGGAAGAAAAATTTGGACACCACTTTTGATAAGAAAACCAGACTTTTTGAATCCATGAACTGTAGCCAGATTTCCTACTTGCCTTAGCCAGTCTCAAGGATTTATCCATGAAAGCAACTTTAGAAGCCATATCTTTTGAAAAATCGTGGATTTATCTCTTGTCAGTTCCACCTGAGTAGCTCCACTGAATGCCTTGAGAAAGGACATTGATAGATGCCATACCATGAGACAGATGGATTGTCAAATATACTTATTGCAAGAGCATTTTACTAGACTTTCTAAGTTAGTGACACATACTGATGTATCTGGAAATGTGCCAAAGACTGAGAGAGGAGGGAATTTCCATTTCTCTCTTGGTTAACCATTAAGTCCAATTAATGAAAACATCATACTTCATTCACTCCAGTCAATCAAATTTTACCTATATTTAAGCACTTTTTTGAAACAGTCACAAAGCTACAGAAAACTTGCAAATATGATAGAAATTACTTTTTTTCTGAATTACATAAAACTATGGTGTGGACCTGGTATTTCATTACCCTCAAATGTTTGTCATACTGGTCTGCATTTTCTACTCCCCCCCACCAAAAAAAAAAAAGAGAAAAGAAAAAAGGAATAAAGGAAGGATGGAAGGAAAGAGAGAAGGGAGGAAGGGAAGGAGAGAAAAATGGAGGGAGGAAGGGAGAATACATACTCATGATGTAACCATCAAGATCAGGACATTAGGCCACCGTGGTGGCTCACTCCTGTAATCCTAGCACTCTGGGAGGCTGAGATGGGAAGTTTACCTGAGGTCAGGAGTTCAAGACCAGCCTGAGCAAGAGCAAGACCCCATCTCTACAAAAAAAAAAAAAAAAATAGGAAAATTAGCCAGTCATGTTGATGTTTGCCTATAGTTCCAGGTACATGGGAGGTTGAGATAGGAGGATTGCTTGAGCCCAGGAGTTTGAGGTTGCTGTGAGCTACCTTCATTCTACCCTGGGTGACAGAGCCAGACTCTGTCTCAAAAAAGAAAAATCAGGACATTAATTTTAATACATTACTACCATTTCATTCTGAGACTCAATCAAGTTTTATCAATTATCTCAATTATGTCTCCCACAGCGAAAAGTCCCATTCAGAAGCACCTGTTGCATTTTGTTGCTATATTTCTTAGTCTCTTCTGTCTGAGACAGTCCCTCAGTCTTGCTGACATTCATGATCCTGAACTTTGGAATATCACAAGCATGAGCTTTTGTAGAATTTTTCTCAATGTGGATTTTTCTGTTGTTCTCTTAATTTTAGATTCCTGCAGGCATAACACAGAAGTGATGATGGGTTCTCCTTTTACTGTACCAGATTTTACACAATTTTGGTTTGTCTCCTTACTAACTTCCCATTACCTTTATCACTTAACTAAAGCGATGGTACCAGGCCTCTCCACTATATTCTTGCAATTAGTATTTTGTGGGAAGTAAACATCCTGTTCCTCATTAAACTTTCCGTTTATTCATTTACTTATTTATATCTATACTGCTTCATGGGTTATAATTCCATACCATCATTTTTTTATTTTGATCTTCAGATGATCCCTTTTTGGGCAAGTAGTAGCTCTTTTCGGGTGCTTTCTCTTTCTCTTGACATATTCCCAGTATTTCTGTCTCAACAAGGTATTCCAGGCTTATCTAATGTTTTTCCTGCTCCATCCCTACAGTCAGTCATTTCTCCAAGAAACCCCGGTTCCTTTTAGTGGGGAAGCTGAGATCTAAGTGTAAGATGTGCTCATTGCTATTGGAGTAATGTTGCTCCAGTTCTTCCAAGTGGAACACAGCTAGTGAATATATGCACACACGCACACACATGCACAGACACACACAGACACATACATTTCCATATATTTATTTCCATATCTAGCTATAAATTTTAAAAACTGTAAGTTCATACCAATAACTAATTCCAATCTAACCTCACACAGTTTGTTCTAGTTTTCTTTCATTTCATAAACGCAAATCTCGTCTCCAACGATGAGAAATCTGGCTCTCACTGTGTTTAAATATTTACTTGTGTGATAAAATGCCCTGTATACAGCCAATATCCTGTTGCTGCCATGATCCTTCCCCATGAAGGTTTACTCCTCACCCAGCTCTGGAAGCCTGGGCACCTGCCACATGGAAGTCCCTCATCCCTTTGTAGAAGAGTTGCCAAATAAAATACAGAATGCTAAGTTAAATTTGAATTTCAGATAAACATCAAATCATTTTTGTATAAGTATGCCCCAAGAAATAGTTATACTACCCATATGTTTATACTGATTCTAAAAATAAATAAATAAATAAATAAGAAAGATTTGTTGTTGAAATTCAACTTTAACTTGGCATCTCGTATTCTGACACTGGAAGCCAGGTTCTCTTCACACTTCAGTCAGACTTTGCATTCACTCAATGGTCACTCTGTCTACATGGTCCTCTCCTCCAGAAGCTGACTGCCCACAGGACAACACTTTTCACTCTGCCATGACACCATGCACTGAGCTGGACTCAGTGACACCCTTGCCAGGCCCATTGTCAGCTCTGACACCTGCTGCAGGGAAAGCCACCCATCAGATGCTATCCTTTCACTCTGACACCTGACCCTGGACCACTACAATTCCCCTCAACATCCTTGTGGATTTCTATGTTCTTCTGCTTCACACAGTGTCTTTAGGACCTGATGTTCTGAGAGGCAAGGAGAGGGAGAGAGGGAAGAATAAAAGCCCTAAACCATAGTGGAGGGCAGATTGCAGAATTTAACATCAAGTATTCATTTCATGATAACAACAGATCATCAAGAAAAATCTATAAGAAAATAAAAGAAAGTTCTAATTACAGTAAGGATGATTTACAATTCATGTATTCTTCCAGAAAATGGAAAAAAGGCAAAAATAAACTATTTTGGACTGTTTTCTCCAAAACTAAATAGTAATGATTTTGTTCAAGTAAAAAAATAAAATAAAAAGAGGGAGGAAGAGGGAGCAGAGAGAGCAAGAGAGGGAAAAACAGGAATCTATATTATGCTAAATAGCTAAACCTTACGAAATGCTTTAAAATGCTATAATTTCAAATTGTATAACTTGAATTAGAAATCTACAAAGTCTGATGAATTTGTATATGTGGCAGATAATGCTGCCTCTCCAGTGCATACTTCCTTCTTTTCCTTTCTTTGCAAACCTTTATTTGATTTAGGCAAGCAAATGCCTGTTAGATAATGGTTAACAGCTCATGTAATCTAGTGGGTCATAAATGGGACAATTCCACACTCCCAGTGCAGTGGAATGGAATACTGTGGATGCATTTTTGGTTTCAAAATGATTGGGAAGAGCTACTATCTTTTGAGGAGCAGGACGGGCAGTGATCTTGCATACTGAAAAGTTCTTTATACAAATCACCCAAAGTGTCTCCCCTGAGAAACACTGATCTAAGCCGAACATTGCAATCCATCCTGCTTTCCATCTTCT
Source organism: Lepilemur ruficaudatus (assembly GCA_963574885.1). Taxonomy (NCBI): domain Eukaryota; kingdom Metazoa; phylum Chordata; class Mammalia; order Primates; family Lepilemuridae; genus Lepilemur; species Lepilemur ruficaudatus. The sequence goes on along the minus strand of CAUYRT010087841.1, from coordinate 6,319 downwards.
CTTGCTGCTTCCGTGTGCCAACAGAAATATGTGAAGTTCTTGAAAAGCTATTTGTTTCTAAGGAAAAATGACAGTCGTGGAAGCCTCCATCACTTTCTGCTTGCTTTTCATTGAAAGCAGCCATCTGTGTCCACGAACAGTAGAGGCACCGACCATTGCAGATGGAGAGTTGACCTCCTTCCAGTGATGAGAAGAAAATAAGTCCAATTTGTTTAAGCCACGGGAGTCAATTTTTCTGTTACTTTGAACATTTAGTATTCCTAACTAAAACTATAGTGTTTTTATATCAAGAAGATTAAATTAAAAAAAAAAATGGTTGGCTTTCAGGCACCTCCTGCTTGGGATGACTAGAGTTTTCTCTTGCAACCTGTCCTCATGATCCGTGGTAGGTGGGGGTGACAGGCTGAGGAGAGGAGGAGGAGGGGGAGGAGGAAGAGGAGGTCTCCTAGTTTGGTACATAATGCACAGAAGTTAGTCATTAAGGGTTGTTGAAAGCCAAATGCCTCTCAAATGCTACTTCTTAGCACCCAGTTGCCTGAGGACTACTATGTATAGGAAAATAACCTGGAGGAAGGCTAAGAATTTATTCTCTGGAGTGAGAAAGGCCAGTGTGTTGATACCACTTCTAACTGCTTTGACACTGAGGAAAGAACTTAGCCTCCTCATTTAAATGAACATGATAGCAGTCACTATCTAATTTGGCTGGTGTAAAGATTAAAGGAGATAATTCTTTTACAGTGCTGGGTGCAGTGCAAAGCTTAGGGTAAGTGATCAATTAAAGTAAAATGCTGGTGATTTTTTATATTCTCTACATAATTTCAAACTGTGTGTCTTTGATTATTAATTACTTTTGGCTGTTACCTTTTCCTTTGGTGATGAATATAAGAACTAAGAGAAGAATGTTTTCCAACAAATGTTGTATACTTTAATACAATAATCTTTAAAAGTAGCTTCATGTTTCTCTTTCACGTTTTTAGTGACAGTTTAAGCTGACTAACTTGCATTCCATAGTGCATTCGTAGATCCATAACTCCGGTAAGTAAAGTTATCAGAAAGGAATACAATTCATATGTATATTTAGAAAATATCTCTTGAGACAATTTCAAAACTGAGTAAAACTTATCTTTCTATGAATTTTACTTTGTTGATTTAGAAAGCAATACTTTATTGTTTTAGCTCACTAATTGAACGTTCACATCTATGACAAATATATTAATATTACTTAATTTCATCAACATGTCTATCAATTTAAAGAAAGATCAAAGATCAAAATTCTAAGAAATAAGTTATGAGATTATGCAATGTTTGCCTTGTTATTAATATTTTATGAAAATAATGCAAATAAATTACATTGTGTATAAAATTATTACATTTTTCACCAAAATGTAAAAAATGAATATATTGCATAGAGTGATCAAAAATTGACGCAGTAGTTTTTTAATAGGAGATATGACATAACTTATATGATTACGAAGATTTAATATTTTTTGAGAACTAACTTTTTAAAACAATAAGTTACACATCTTCAGTATTTTTATAATTGCCAAAAGTATCTATTCAATGCAGGATCATGCCCTATTTTTGAACATCTGGTTGCAATGATATCACACTGAAATTTTATGCAAAGTCAAATCTATACATAACATACAAATTTTACCTATGTTGTCATTGAATCAGACTGCTTGTAAAACTGAGCATAACAGATAAGAACACTAACCTCTGAGTCATACAGTAGTCATAAAGCAAATACATATATTTTTGTATGTCTTTCAAAAGATAAAATTATAGCTATTACTAAGCAAGAGTGCATTCTTTATTCAATCATCATTAGTAAAAATATATTTTGTCATTAATGGCCAGACTGTCCAACTCAATTTTCCTATTTACCAATCAACACACTAAATTCATTATTTCATTAACCCCTTTGGAAATCTTATCTTGTACAAATATTAATGCGGATTTTGGTAATTTCATTCTCAATTTTCTTTGTCTCTGGAACATGGGAATTTATGTGAACATCTCTGGAGGATCATTATTACCAATAAGATGTATTTAATTATATTAACAAAACTATGTACTAAAATATAATATGTAAAGGAATATACATTAATCATACATTAGCACAGCATAAAAAGAAACTAAAAATATTAATATTTTGAAATTCACCTTAGGAGCTTTAAAAGGAGTTAATGAGAAGTTTGATGTTTGTTTCTCAACTAGACCATGGGATTTATTAGGGAAGATACTATGTTCTCCAATGTCCAATTAGCCCTAAAGTTCAAGCCTAATGCCTGGATTATAACAGAAGATCAATGAGAGGTGGTTGAATTAAATTCAATTGATCCTAAGTTTGCTCTCTAGAAACAAATAAGGAAAATTTTAAAAGATACTGAGTAATTCCTATTCCACAAAATAATCCTTTGAGTACATAGAAATAACTTTCATGATTCCCTAAGAATCTTTTCCTGGAAGAATATTGTCCCATGTTCTCAAACTCCATGCCATTTGGTAGCTCATCTCCAGACGTTTCTGTGTGCCAAGTTGTTCATGGCACAAGACTGTGCTATAGCTTTTCTTGCCTTAAGTATAATACTACAATTAATGAAGCTTAAGGTCATATTATGATATTAAATGATATGACATTCAATAGGAAAAGCTACACTTAAAAAATGATATGATATTACATTGGAATGATAGGATTAAATAGGAAAACTTCATTTAAACAAGGATGTATACATTATAATTAAACTATTTGAGTTATGCATATTTGAAATCAGGGCCTGGAAGAGTATAAGCAATGATTAAAATTTTGTAATTCTGATGGTACTATGATAATTTTTAAACCTACTATTGTTCCTGAAACATTATAATTAAAGTGAAAGCAATTTCTCCATTTTGGGCCATTACTTCACTTTATTGATTCATATGCAATTTACAATCAACTAAAAGTTATCTGACACATACAAATAAATTATTTTTAGTCCACCTCTTTCAACATCTTGAATGTATATAGTCAATGTTTTCAATCTAATATGGATTTACATTTGAAGTTTAAATTTCATATATTATATCTTGTTTCAGCCAATTGGTATAATTTTGAATCTTGATTCTTACATATTAGCTCTCTCTTGTAGCTTGGGGCCATATGAAAATATTATAAGTCCTCATTCATTCTAAAAAATCACACACACAAAAATAAATTAGGTAGGTCCAAATACATATCATTTGTCTCGGTCTCTTTGAGCTGCTATAACAAACGCCATAGATTGGTGACTTAAACAATAGACATTTATTTTCATAGTTTTGAAGGCTGAGGAACCCAAGATGAAGGTGCTGGCCAATTTGGTTCCTGGTGAGGGGTCTCTTCCTGGTTTAGACTTCCGCCTTCTTGCTATATCCTCACATGGTACAGACACAGAGATCATCTCTCTCCTCTTACTTCTTATAAAGACACTAATACCATTCACAAGAACTTCACTCTCGTGATCTAATTATCTCCCAAAAGCACGATCTCAAAATATCATCACATTGTGGATTAGGACTACAGCATATGAATTTACGAGGACATAAACATTCAATCCATAGCACCATCTGAGCATGCCTTTCAGGGTGATAACGTTCAAATTTTCATTTATTTGTCTTTGCAGAAATTATTAATATTTAAGCATCTACATATTACCAGCATGTCCACCTATGTTTTATGAAATTGCTTTTCTATTAACTTAGCAGAAATCAATATACTCCATCATGATTATTGTTTTATCAGCCAATTAAAACACATAGATGGGACAACAATGAGATGGTTCAGTTTTATTCAATTCAACAGAAAAGAGTTGTGCGCACAATCTGAAGTGGTTTTCTAATTTGAATTTATGTAAGAATCCACTAAATAAACTTTTGTTTTTTTAATGAAGTTTCTTGGACCCAATCCCCAGACCATTGATTCAGTAAATTTGGGGTAGAAACCAAGAAATCTGCATTTGCAATAGGGACTCCCCCTTCCCTGGGCTTTTCTTATATAATTGGTCATTGAACCATTCTCCTGAAAAGACTCACAGTTCATGTATTGTAGAAGAAAAACAATATGTACTAATTTCAACCCAGAGAACTACGATGTGGGCACACAAGAAGTACAATGTCAACAACATGTATTTGGTACATATATGACACAGTGAAATAAAAAAGAACAAATAATCCAACATGGAATATACAATTTTATATTATGTGGTAAGGTAACTCATAATTAAAATCAATAAGATGTAACAATAAGCATAAAAGTAAAATGTTTTCCACATAAACTCTGTTTCAACAAACATTTATTGAATGCAATCACAGAACATAATAAGGAACAGGCAACAGCTAAAAATCACAAATGTTATAATACTGAATTTAAGTGTAATCAAGATTTCTGACCATTTCCTAGGAAAGTGATATTTATTTCTCTGAACATGTGGCTATGTCAACAACTGGAATGGTAATATGTTTCTCTTAGAATTACGAATAAGTTATGTAATAGTTTGGTGGTCCAGAGATATTCTCTGGTATGTGAGGGTCTCTAAAGGTCCTATTTGGCTGCCAGGATTTTTCTATGTATAGCAAAAAAACACAGAATGTATATATTTCTAAACAGTATTTGGTTTTCTTTCTGGCATTTACCTATTTGTTTTTTCTTTCAGTTTGATCTTCATAATCCCTTACAAAATAGAATATTTTTCATTTTTATGCTCTCCATGACTGCATCCCAATATTACTTTTTTCCAAAATGAAAATCTGATTATGTAACTTCTTGGTTTACAGCCATTCAGATACTTCACAAGACTCTTAAAGTCCAACATCTGGACGTGACCTACAGGGCTATGATGGGTTCTTCACACTGACTCCCTACAGCTTAGCCCCAATGAACTTGAGAGCACTCACCAAGACCCTGGTATGTACCAGATACTATCCATGTACTTTATGTAACAATTCACCTTTAATCTCTGCTAAAGATTTTCAAAGTAGAACTAATTTCTTTTTCTTTTCACAAATTCAGCATTTGAAAAAGGAAGGAACATTTTCCAGGTCAGACAATGTCATACCAGTTAAGAAATGAGAAAGTGCTGATTTGAACTCAGAAAAGTCTAAATACATAACCCTAATTCTCACCGTTACATTATATGCCTTGCTGTTTAGATTTTTCAAATATACCTTGGTTCTCTATTCTTCAAGGCTTTAGCCATGGAAAATGGCCTGGAAAACTATCCTTGCTCCCAGAGCCTCTTTCACATGCTAATTCTTCCTATCACACCTCTCAGCCAGTCTAGACTCTCGTGTGTACGTTCCCATTTCATGAAGCACAGTTCCTGATGGACTGTGTGTAGTTGTACAGTCAGTACTGCAATTGTACAGACTGTATTGCAATCGTACAGTTCAAATTAGTTGTTTGTATCCGTCAAAAGATTACAGGTTTTGTATAAAGGCAAGGATTTTAGCAATCTCATTCACTGGAATCTCTAGAGACTATCTGACATATGGCATAAAATAAATGACTATTTGTTCATTGGTTGGTTGAAATAATGAATAAGGCTTTTGTATGAGAAAGCATTGGAAATCATGTTTGTAGGTTTGCTTGAAAATGTTTCATCATTTTAAAAACATGTTGTTAATTCTTCCCTAATGATACCAAGGGAAAAGAGCAATTTGAATCTAGAAATGACAAGAAGTGAAGTCTTCAATATAAATGAATGACATTTAGTGGTGTACATAGTATGAGTAAAGGATGCAGATAAGAAGCTGCAGTCAGGCAAAATCCTAACTTCAGAACTTAACTTCAGAACTCAGATAATGCCCATGATATGATGCAAGCATAGACCTTGGCTCAGGAGAGACATTTCCCCTCCAAGCAGGCAGCTTTCCATTGCAGATATAATTAAATTTCCTCAATAAAGTCTGTTAAATGAATATGTAATTTATTAGTTTATGTGGCTTATATATGGATTATCTAAATATTTTGTAACTTATTAGCTTCTTGACTAGGTCTCAGAAGACCTAGCTTCTCAGCGCAATTTACTAACTTGTTAACCATGTTAACTCAGGAAGGTGAGTTAATTTTCTAAGCTACGGTTTCTTCAAGTCTGAAAGTGAGTAAAGTAAAATGTGAACTTCCTACATAACCCAATTGTGGTGAGCGTAAAATGAATTAGTCTCTGTGAATTAACTTTAAAAAGAATTCAGCAAGCTATTGGTATTGTTTTTATAATTATGTTATCAAAATTAACACAGGAAAATAAGTAATTGATAAAAATATGAAGCCTTATGCAATTATATCCTAAATTAAATG
>CAUYRT010087840.1:0-27234 GCA_963574885.1 Lepilemur ruficaudatus | reverse complement strand
TCAGGCCGGGCGCGGTGGCTCACGCCTGTAATCCTAGCACTCTGGGAGGCCGAGGCGGGCGGATCGCTCAAGGTCAGGAGTTCGAAACCAGCCTGAGCAAGAGCGAGACCCCGTCTCTATAAAAATAGAAAGAAATTAATTGGCCAACTAAAAATATAGAGAAAAAATTAGCTGGGCATGGTGGCACATGCCTGTAGTCCCAGCCACTTGGGAGGCTGAGGCAGAAGGATCGCTTGAGCCCGGGAGTTTGAGGTTGCTGTGAGCTAGGCTGATGCCACGGCACTCATTCTAGCCCGGGCAACAGAGTGATATTCTGTCTAAAAAAAAAAAAAAAGAAAAAAAAGATTTCAGTCAGATTCTCCCTCGGGTAGGAAGTTAAGGGGGTCTTGCTGACCAGAAACAGCATACTCTCCACTCTGTGTTCATTCCTTTCTTCAAGATTAAAACTGGGGAAACTGATTGTAAATATCTCCACCACCATTTGGAAACTGGGGCCTGGGAGGAAAGGCAAATAGATCTAGGCTGTGGCACTTGGAGAACAGGCCACCTGCCTCAGGTAGTGGGACAGTGACAGATAACTTGCTGTGGGTGTGCCCTGATGAAGGCCCCTTCCTTTTCTTTGTTACCCTGAGTCACCGTACCTGTGCCAAACCTGTAGGCAGGGGTGTGTTAGCACAAGGCAAGCATTTGCCAGGGTAGTGTGCACTGTGGCAGCAGTTCATGATTAGCAGATCTTCTGGGAATAAAGCTCCTTTAAAATGAAGACTTGTTTAAACTTGGCCGGGCACGGTGGCTCACGCCTATAATCCTAGCACTCTGGGAGGCCGAGGCGGTCGGATCATTTGAGTTAAGGAGTTCAAGACCAGCCTGAGCAAGAGCGAGACCCCGTCTCTACTAAAAATAGAAAGAAATTAATTGGCCAACTAAAACATATAGAAAAAAATCAGCCAGGCATGGTGGCGCATGCCTGTAGTCCCAGCTGCTCGGGAGGCTGAGGCAGTAGGATTGCTTGAGCCCAGGAGTTGGAGATTGCTGTGAGCTAGGCTGATGCCATGGCACTCTAGCCTGAGGAACACAGTGAGACTCTGTCTCAAAAAAAAAAAAAAAAAAAAGATGAAGACTAGTATTTAAACTAATTACAAGTAATTTTAAGCAGAACTGCTTTTGCCTCTATGTGGGGCAAGAATAACTGCACAAAAATGACCTTTGTGCACATTTGTGAAGTCAGTAAAGTTAGTTTTTTTCTGGTCCTTGCCCTCTTCTCTGTATCACTTTTTATTAGTCCTCTTTGAAGGGCCTAAACAGGAAAGAATCTAAAACTCATTTAGTTTTAATTGCCTTCAGCATAATTGAATTCTGATGTGCTTGGCCAAAGACTATTTAGAATCTTAAGCAAAGTTTTAAGCCTGTAGAAGGAAGAAAGGGGCAGGGGGATGAGCCTTGAGGTCACTGTGGCGACAGGCGTCAGGTAATGCGGTAGTGACGAGGGCAGTGGGAGTGGGAATAGGGGAGACGGGCAGAGGCTGTTTGTAACGTATTTGATAACTGCCTAGAAAATGGGGAGTGGGGGAGAAGCAGTCACATTCTAGGCCCCAGGCCTGAGCAGCCAGAAGAGTGGACTTGTCATTAAATGGGGGAGCAAGAGGAGGAGAGGTGGTGTTGGAAGAGAGAAAGTGCACGTGGCTGTGCCCTGAGCAGTTCGAAGTGCAGTGTGGAATCAAGACGAAAGACACGGATTTGGACGTGGTGGGTGATAGGTAGTCCGTGGGAGTCCACAAGATGAGTGAGATGCTAGAGGTAGGTTGGAAAGAGAACCTTGGGGACGAGGGTCAGCTGACAGAGGTGACTGGGAAGGAGACTGAGCATTCCAGAAGAGTCAGGAGAGTTCAGCCCTCGAGGTGTCAGCAGTGGGGAGAATTTGAATTGTTGGAGGTTCTGTAGGACATCGGCGGATGTGGTTGTGTCTTAAACTCTTAATTTGGGGATTGTGCTTCCTCAGGCCACCTTCACGTGGCAGTGAAGGAGAAGAAACAGCCACCTGTGAGCCATGCACGCCTGGAGTGGTGCTTAGGTGTTGGAAGGATTCAGCTCTAAGGCTTGCAGCCCTAGAGGGGACTGCTGGCGGGGCCCTCGGTGGCAGGTGGTTTCCTGTCTGCTGTTGTGATACTACAGCTTCTCATGTCCTCTGCCTGTACATACCACTTGTGCCTCACCCTCGAGTATGGTGCTTCAGCCCCTCCAGCATCAGAATACCCGGAGTAGTGGTTAAAACCCAAGATTCCTGGGCTCCACTCCAGCTCTGTGATCGGCACAGGAAGCCCGGGAATCTACCATTTAATACCCTAGGCGGTTCTTATGCATTATAAAGTGTGGGAACCTGTCACTTGTTTGCATTTTTTCCATCTCCTGCAGAGTTTTTCACCCTTGGCACTATTGATATAATGTAGGCTGGATAATTCTTTGTGGTGGGGGCTGTTCTGTACACTGTAGGTTGTTTAGCAGCATCCCTCAACTCTCCCCACTGGATGCCAGTAGTGTACCTTCACTCCCTCACTGCCCAGTTGTGACTGTCAGAGTCTCCAGGCATTGCCAAACGTCCCCTAGGGGGCAAAATTGCCTCTGGTTGATAACCAGTATCCTACTGTATAGTTTCTTCTTGGTCATAATATTAATTTATCAGTGGTCCCCATGTGCTCTTTCTATGTCATTTCAGCTTCACCTTCCACCATCACCAGCATGTGGTGGCTCCCAGTCCAGATTCATAAATGAGACATTGATCTGGCTAATGGGCATCGTTCCTGTTTGAGAAGAACTTTATGTACCAGGACACTTGGTGGTTGCTGATCTGCTAATGGGCTGACTGCCCTGGATTCAGGAGCCCACGTTAGTCCAGTCAGCTGTGGTTGGGGCGGGAAGCTAACAGTCACGTCATTCCTTTATTTAGGGGTTGAGAGGTGAGCTAGGAGGCACGCTTATTTCTCCCTTTGTTCCTGCTCTTCCCTTCACCAGTAACACCCTGATTTTCCCACCTTGTGTCTGCCATCCCCAGCTAAAGTCCTCTCTCTACCTTCCACAGAGTCAGCTGGAGCTACTTCATCTCATTCTGTTTCCCTTCTTTGAGGTTCTAGATCACAGATAGAGCTTAATGCTGTATTATATTCCCTTGTATCGCTGGCTGTTTTATGCAGGTGCATTTTTTTCTGGGATAAACTCCTTCTGATATTCTGTATTCCTGTCACACTTTGCATACTACTGGACATGACATCATTCAACAAATATTTACTAAACATTGTTAGTGGCATATTAGAATAAGTAATATTCTTTTACCACAAATACTAAAAATAAGTTTCTATATATCAAAATAATTAACTGGTACCATTTTTGTTCCACAAATTTAAGCAGTAGATAAATAAGAATTAATAGGCATTATTTAAGGAGCCACTGATGTTCACGGTGGTAAGATTTGATTTAAAATTGCTATTTAGGGCCGGGCGCGGTGGCTCACGCCTGTAATCCTAGCACTCTGGGAGGCCTAGGCGGGTGGATCGCTCAAGGTCAGGAGTTCGAAACCAGCCTGAGCAAGAGTGAGACCCTGTCTCTACTAATAATAGAAACAAATTAATTGGCCAACTAAATATATATAGAAAAATTAGCCGGGCATGGTGGCGCATGCCTGTAGTCCCAGCTACTCGGGAGGCTGAGGCAGAAGGATCACTTGAGCCCAGGAGTTTGAGGTTGCTGTGAGCTAGGCTAACGCCACGGCACTCCAGCCTGGGCAACAAAGTGAGACTCTGTCTCAAAAAAAAAAAAAAAAAAATTGCTATTTAGAAGAGCCATACGGATTATAACTTTTTGTCCTTAATTAACATGGATTTAAGCATAAATCAGTTTTCAGCAAGAAAAGAGATTTAGTACAGAATAAGTACAATGAATAAATAAATATCTTGATCCTAGTCAAAAATATAAACAAGGAAAAGATGAGATTTGTCAGGCTGCTGTAACAAATACCATAGACTGGCACCCTTATAAACAAAGGAAATTTCTGACAGTTCTGAAGGATGGAAGTAAGTCTGAGATCAGGGTGCCAGCATGGTTGGATTCTGGTAAGGGCCCAGCTACAGACAGCTGATTTCTTGCTGTACTCTCACAGAGCAGAAAGAGGGCGAGAGAATTCTCTTGGGTCTCTTTTATAGGGGCACGAATCCCATTCATGAGGGCTTTACTCCTAGGTCCTAATCACCTTCCAAAGGCCCCACCTCCTAATTGTATCACATGGGGGGTTAAGATTTCAACATATGAATTTTGGGGGAGACACATTTAATTCATAAAAGAATTCTGTAAGCCAAGGATATATGCTGTTTCTCCTGAGTGGTTAAGATGGACTACACACAGTTAGCTCTGCTTCAATTAACGGGTTATTTAGAATTAAATGAGAAGATGTGCATGTCAGTAGTTTGAAGACTGAATAATTCTAACATGCCATTTGTGTGTTGGCTGTCATTTCAAGCTATAGAATCTTTCCCATGAACTGAATTTGTCTTCTTCGTGCGTTGTACCTGACTCGTTGTTGGCAGTCCGTCAGTGTTAAGTGAATAAGTGGGCATGTTTGAGTGGTAGGAATGAGAGTACACTTGGTGGAGTATGTGTTTGCCACTCCTGTGAGATTGAGGCTTAATTTCTTGCATCTTTCGTATTTATATTGCAGTTACTAATTAAGTATCTGTGAATTACAAGAACCCTAATGCTGTACCTTGTACTGTGTATGATTCCCATAATTAAGGGATCTGAAAGTTGAAATCAAATGTTTACTTAAAGTTCTTGTCTATAAATGGTTCTAATAGTGATGTGCTTACAACATAAGGTCATTAGGATTTACTTTTTAAGAGTATTTGGTACAATTTATTGCTGGTATATATTTAGATAACTTGGGGTGAATGATCACTTCCTAACTGTGACTGTAAATATTCCTAGTAAAGCCAAACTAAGATGCCTACTATTACTGCTGCTTTTCACCGGTTTTGGAAGTTCTCACAAATGTCAGAGATAAAAAAAGAAAAGAGATACTATAAATACCTCTTATAATAATATAAACGGGGGATGGACAGTTAGCATTCACACATGAGGACTTCAGGCCGCAAGCGGCACGACAGTGGAAGTCTTGGTCTCCTTTGTTCACTTTTGCATCCTAAGCCCTTAAGTAGTGCCTGGCTTAGAGTTGACATGCAATAAATGTTTATTGAAGGAATGAATAATGGAGATTCTGTGTTTCTTTTGGATTTTCTAGCTAGACCCACAATTGAAAAGCTGCCAGAGTTAACAAGAGTTCAGCAAGGCTGAAGTAGAACTGATAGAACGTGTCTAGCTTTTGCCTTGGGATGAACTCTCCAGCTGCTAGTCTCTTTGTGACATGTGATTCCCGCAAATACCGGTCTGTGGGGTTAAATCTATATTCACTTAGGTTGTGAAAGGCCTTTTACTTGTTTTTAAATCTATTTTATTGCCTTTTCTCTTTGCAGTTCTAATTGTGGAGTGGTAAACATATACAATCAAGATTCTTGTCTCCAAGAAACAAACCCGAAGCCAATAAAAGCTATAATGAACTTGGTTACAGGTGTTACTTCTCTGACCTTCAATCCTACTACAGAAATCTTGGCAATTGCTTCAGGAAAAATGAAAGAAGCAGTCAGATTGGTAATATTTCTTCAACCTTTTATCATTGATAAGTTTAAATTTTAAGTTGAAAACATGGAAAGACAATAGGAGAGTGTTGGATTGTTTCTAAAAGAGTGGTTTTTTGATGTAGAAATTATTAGTATTATAGCTTTTAAATATAATTGTTGAAGTGATCCACAGTAGCCACCAAGTTTGTATTATGTCAGCTCTTTCGGGAGAGCTGTGCTGTCCATACTTAGCATTTCTTAAACGGTGGTCCTCATTTTCAGAGGTTTTTTCCACCATATATATTAAGGTATAGATGTAAGTCAAACACTTTATTCCTCTACAGTTTTCTTTCCTCATCTGCTTTTTTTTTTGTTTGTTTGTTTTGAGACAGAATCTTACTCTGTCGCCCTGCCTAGAGTGCAGTGGTGTCATCATGGCTCATAGCAACCTCAAACTCCTGGGCTCAAGTGAGCCTCCTGCCTCAGCCTCCCAGTATCTGGGACTATAGGTGTGTGCCACCACGCCTGGCTAATTTTTCCATTTTTAGTAGAGACAGGGTCTTGCTCTTGCTCAGGCTGGTCTCGAACTTCTGACATTAAGCTATCCTCCCACCTTGGCCTCCCAGAGTGCCAGGATTACAGGTGTGAGCTACTGTACCCGGCCTCATCTACTTTTTTAAGGCCTGTTGTCTTAATAGAAGGGAGGCAATTCTTAGATTTTGAAAATAAATTGTGTAAAAATGTTGCAAATTAAATAGCTAGATAGTACTTGAGAATATACCTCTGTGTTAGGAGTCCCCAGGACTGCCTCCAGATTTAGTGACTTACTAGAAGGACTTACAGGATTCTACGTATGGTCATACTCATGGATAAGATTTATTGCAGCAAAAAGATACAAAGCAAAATCAGCAGAGGGCAAAGGTACATGGGGCAAAGTCTGAAGGAAACCAAGCATAAGCTCTAAGAGTCCTCTCCCAGTGGAGTCACACAGGACATGTTTAATTCTTCTAGCAATGAGTTGTGACAACACGTGTTAAGTGTTTTCTACCTGGGAGGCTCATTAGAGACTCAGTGCCCAAAGTTGTTATTGTAGGCGCCCTCTGCCTAACATGTACCAAAATTGTAGAGTCCCAGAAGTAAAGCCAGGTGTTCAGCTTGAACTGCATTGTTTGTACAAGTGAATTAGGCACCGTGAGTCATCCTTATCATCTGGGGAAAGTTTCATGCCAGTGTAAGGAATTGTTTGCTAGTCAAGTTCCCAGATACCATCCAAGGGCCACCCTTGCAAGCAAGCCTTTCTAAGGATAACAGCCTCAGGCCTGTGTTAACTCTTTTCTGCCCAACCTCAGAGCTCAGATTAAATGCCACCCCATCTCTGTGAAGTTTCCTACCCTTCAGGCAGAACCAGTTTTCTCATTCATTTAACAATTATTTGCTCTAGGCACCAGGTATACAGATGACATAGAGCTTTGAATAGCAGTATTGCATTGTGCTGTTGTTATGTGTATACTACCAGATTGTACCCGTTTTACAAAGTTTGTTATTTTTATCTTGCTCACTCAGCAAAAAGCCTTCCATACTCCATCAGCTTTGTATAGTGTATAGTTTATAAAGATTTACAAAGAATTTTACAAAAAGATTTGAGCCATCTAGCAGTTCTGCAGAGGATTAACTTACCCAAAGCCTATAGTTAGTAAAGGGCAGAATTATGATTCTAGATTCCATATTGTTTCTAGCAATCCAGTGGTTTTCCAACGGAATTGTGCAGAGCCCTGGAATCTGCACAGGACTTTATATGGCAGATAGGGCAAGGAGGGGGCCAAGCTTCTACCTGTATCATAGAGAGCAGCATCTCTTTTATCTGTGGTATGTGTTGAGATTATATGATTTTCTTAAGAAGGGGTTCTGCTGGAAAAAGTTTGAAAAATAAAACATAGCATTTTATGGCCTCTCTGTTGAATGAATCATTTGATAAACGAGAAGATTCTAATTCAGGTCAGCTTTAAAATCCCTTCTCCTCTAATGGGATTACATAATTGGATTACTCCCATATGGGATACATATGGGAATACATATTAACCTTTTATTATTTTAATGGTAGTAAATTATTTTAGAAAACTATGGAATCTATGTCCTCTTGACATAATATATTCCAGAAGGTGTATAATAGTTCTGCATAGTTTGCTTCAGTGATCATGACAGCATTTATGCTTTTTTATTGTGGCAAAATCACACAAGGAATTCATTAATAACAGCCAAATCACAATTTTTAAATGCTAGTCAACCATCATCTCTAATGGAAAGAAACCAGGCATAGCAGCTTCAGAATGCCTCTGTGAAACAGTGAAATGCAATTGCTTATAATGATCCAAACAGTTTTGTTATTCCAGTACAAAGCAGTGAATATAAATTGAAGCTATTGCACCTGTAAGAGACCCAAAAGTCATCGTTATTGTATCTATAATTTTGGATGTAGTAGAAAGTCATAGAACTCCTTATCCATTAGATCAAGGATGAGTGAGCTTTTACTTGTTGAATTTTGCTATCTGGACCCTTAACTATCATGACAGAAATGATGTCAGAGATAAAAGGAACTTTCTGAGTTAAATAAGTTGGGTCTTTATGGGGCTTTTTTAAAACTAAGAGTTCAATTATAGCTTTCAATACAGAGGCCGTAAAGAGAGGTCAGGGCAGAGCATAGGTCTAACCAGGTGGGATCATTGATCTGAGGGAGGATGCGCTAATTAGTAGAGCTTTGCAGATAGATACTATTGAGTCTCTTAGGAGGACATTGTAAAAATCGACTCCCCTGCCTCTGATATTCCAAGTCAATAGAAGAGAGCAAGTTTAAAAATAAAAATAAGTTGTCATTATGTTGGCATTTATCTTCCACCAGAAGGAACACACTGGCTTGTTGTGTGAATGCATGGCCACTGTGTGTGGTTTTGTAAGTTATTTGTTGCACGAGGATCCTGTGTCTAGGGGGACAATATTTATGTCAAAGACTTTGTAAATGTGTGTATTTACCACGATATTTCTGGTACCATGTGCTTTTTATTTAGCTACAAAAATAAGCAGCTACCTTCTGGTAAAAATGGTCTTAAAAAATTGCTGTGTGTCTTATGCTCCAGTTTTTGTGCTAATAAGCAATTGATTTAATTATTAATTTAAAGTTACATGAGTCCAAATTAGGAGACCTTTTTCTCCCAACTTTGGTTGGAAATAGAAAGGTAGGTGGTTTAATATAATTATCTTTAAGAAGTCATTCAAATAGAAAGGTTGGTTTTGGTGTGTTTTGATTTGGAAGAGTTAGAAAACCAGTTCCCCAAACTTCAGTCATGCCAAGAAAGTTGATGAGTTAGTATCTGAGGAATTGTTTCAGAGCATCACGGTGAATAAGGTAGGAACAAAAGTCAGGCATAGAATGGCAGATGTTTTTTTCCTGATGTTCTGCTTCCCTGATGTTTTGGATCACCTGTTCATAGTTGATGCATGCTTTGAGGATGCAAACTTATTATAACCTAAGCAAAACACAATCAAGAAGCCAAGGCAATTATCAAAAATTCATATAATTTCTGCATTCCCAAACTGAGTATAAATACATTTTGCAATATATATATATTGTAGCTTCTCTCCATAAAACAGAAGTCTGCTTTATTAAGTGCTTTAAACTGTGTGTGTGTGTGCGCGTGCATACACACACACAATCTCTGAAGGAATCTGTATAGAGAGCAGTGTTTAAGAACTTTAAAAGTTAAGATCAAACAGGGGTACTGCCAGTGTCTTAGCTTTAGGGTCAAGACCACTTCTTACCAGCACACCGATGCCATGCGTGTACGCAGCAGGACCTGCCTTCTGGCAGAATTCAGAATAATTGAAGATGGCGTAGAGATTCAATGTGAATTTTACTTTCTTCACAAAATGATCAGTAGATATGTATCAGAGGGAGTTGGTCCTAATAAATGAATGAATGACTGAAACCTGTTTAATAAATAGATGTATATATCAATAAGTTTTACCCAGTACTTGTCTATGAAAATCACCTTGAATGGCGGGTATAGTCTCAAATGTATGGAGGATGACAGACTGCTAAGATGAATAGCCAAATGATCACTGTATGTATTTGAACATGAAGGTGCTATATGTCTTGGAAGAGCTGGAGAACATTTGAAAGTGAGAGTTGATACCATCACAGTCTTAAGGTAACTGCTTCTACGCCTAGATTTTACTCATCCACAGATTGCATGAGGACTTTTTTTCACCTGCCTTGGACTTGGGCCCATTTTTCCCAGAAGTAGATTCTGGAAAAAGAGACTGTGCACTTGTCATGCTTAGGCCTAGTTTTGAGGTGAGCTTTTAGCTCTCTCTAAATCAGGACACAGTTTCAGTTGGAGTCAGGTTTTCATGATTCAGCCCTCTTTGAGGAGAAATTGCAAAAAGCAAAGAGTATATCACATAGGTGAGAAATAAAAGTGTAAAAAGGAAATATGATATTGGAGGACGTGGTATGACTTTGCCTAGGCTTCAGTTATATAAAATCAAACTCTTCATAATGTTTAAAATATCTGTTCTTGGTAATCAGATTTTAGTATTTTTTACTGTGATCCTTAAGCTAGAGCATTAGTGAGCACTGCCATTGACTTTTTGCTTTAGTTTATTTATTTGTTTATTCGTTCAGCAAACATTTGACTCTCCTACGCATCATCATGCTAGATGCTGCATTTCTTCTCTTCCCTCCCTCTCTGCTTAGTTAACAGCATATTACAGATCAAATTTTAATTTTGGAACACTTTGCTACATTAAGAGACTGTACTTCTGGCATGCTATAATCAAAATGAACTTTTTCTTTCAGCAAAAAGATGGAATGAAGATTAAAATTTGAGAAAGATGAGTTCCCAGTTGTGTGCTTTAAACCTTTTTATTATCTCCTGCAGGTTCACCTCCCTTCCTGTACAGTATTTTCAAACTTCCCCGTTGTTAAAAAGAAGAATATTTCTCATGTTCATACCATGGATTTTTCTCCCAGAAGTGGTTACTTTGCCTTGGGGAATGAGAAGGGCAAGGCCCTGATGTATAGGTAGGCATTACGTATGTTTAAAAGTCAGAAATACCTATCAACTTTTTGACAACATGAAGAGATACTGTGTACTCTTAATTCTACAGTTATGTACAGTTTATTCTACAGTTAATAAATTGTAGCATGTTCAGCTTGACTCTCTTCATCATTATCTTACTTTGTGCATTTTTCTACCATAAAATGTCACTAGCAGAAAAGTTCACCTGGGGAATATTTTATTTTTTGGTAAGCTGTGTTTTGAGAATGTCAAATTGAGGAAAAGTAGTCACTTTAATGATAGCCACTTTCTTGGTGCCTTATGTTTAGATTTACTTAATTTGTTTGTTTGCCAATTGGGCAGCCCCCCAAACCTGAATAGGTTCAGAGCAACTCCCTAAATTAATTTTTGCTGATTTGACAATTCATAGTTTACTCCACTAGATTTAAGTGATTTTTTTTTTAAAAAAAGTCTTTCTTTCCCTGCAGCTGTAAGCTGTAAATAAGGATGTTAACCACAAAAATAACCAAAAGTTATATACTGTGTGCAGGTTCTTTTCTACATCCAACATACTTGGGTATAAAACAGGAACAAACAAAATTTAATGGCATCATTGCTAGAAGATACAGGTGACAAGGTGGACCTTCAGGGAGAACTAAAGAGCTTTCAGTAGAGTCCTTTTTCCTTGCTCCTTGTGTGAGTAGTGAATGCTGCATAGAACCCTATGTTTATGTTTGTATGCTTTAGGGAATGCCAGCTTTCAAAATAAACTGAAATCGGGAGTGAAGAAAAGGAAGAATGTAAATTGATTTTGAGGAGAGAGTTGTGAAAAGAGAATACAGCAAACAATAATGTGGTTTTATAGTTCTACTTACTTTGAAAGGAAAATGGGTTATACCTGGATAATTCCATCAGTCTCGTTTTAGATCAGATTTGGGGTGGTTCCGTTTCAGTTCATATTTTATAAAAGGATACAGATTCTTAATGCACTTAGAAATTCTCCTCCAAACTTTTGGTTTTTTATAACTGAAATTTTCTTTTCTCTAAGTAAGCCCCAAAGGCCATTAGGTTTTTTACCAGAACATTGCTTTCTAGAGTGAGACCGTTTCTAGCTATACTAGTAAATGGGTTGGTTGGACGTTTCTGTTGGGAATGGTTGATCTGGTATTTCAAAGACTCCAATTTGATGCTTTGTTTAGATGACTTATTTTTCACTTTTCAGATTGCACCATTACTCAGACTTTTGAAGATTATTTGAAGTAAGAAAATCCTTTTTTATGAATTCTACAGGTTTTTTTTTTTTTTGAATTCTACAGGTTTTAAGATTACACCCATTGCTGTCAGTTAGCAGAGGTGTACTACATTTTTAGCTGGACTTTGTTTCTTTGCCCCTAAGTTGCTGCATCTTCAGTTAGGGGAGTGGGATGTAAGTAGGTCGGGAACTGTCCAGCTGGAGTTGAACCTTCCTTGGGTATTTCTTATCCCAAATCATGACATTATGGCTCTGTTCTTCTGAGGTCACAGCTCTAATATTGCGTTTAGTAATTGTCAACTAAATCGTAATTACCGAACATGTTTAATCCACAAAAGACAATAGACTTAACAGAGAAATAGTTATCTTCAGTATAGCTACAGCTTGTGTGAACTTTAACCTTATTGTGTATATGTTTCTTGAGAGATTATAACTGGCTAGCCCTGTTTCACAGAGCTAGGTAATGGCTGGCTGTTAGTTTTGCTGCCCAAAATGTAAAATGTAGGACCCGCTTCCCTTCTCATAGCTTGATCTTTGATGTGAGATGTGGTGGTGGTTCTGTGGTTGAGATTTGCTGTTGGTCTATTCATCACAATTGAGTTTTTGGTCTTCTCTGAAATTCATGAATGTTTAGGAAAGACTTTTAAAGGTAGAGGAATTTTAAGGAAAGCCTTAGCCAGGAGGGTAAGGCAGTTCAGCTATCTGGTCTCTCAAAATTAGATCGCCAGTACATGTTGTTTGTTGATGAGCAGCAGCTGTAAATCGGGTATATAATTTCTTCTGTTCTTTCCTCAGATCCGGTTGAGCCACAAGAGAAACCCGTCCTGATATATCTTCTCAGAAACTTTCCTGAATGTGTGATGATATATGACTAACGATTTATAGAGCCAGCTATGCTTAACAGCAGTGTCTTAATAAACATATGGCAGCTTTTGTGTTTGAAAATAAGCGTATGTGGTTCTTTCCCCCACCTGCAAGTGTGTGCACACACACACACACACACACTCAGATGCATTTAAGACTAAGCATGAGAAATTAGAAATACCTATCTGCAGCCAAAAATATAAAAATATAGGCAGATTTCTCATACCTCACAGTTTCTCATACTTCCCCCTCTTCCTGCATAGATCTCGCGTTTCAGAGTATCAGCTAACAGATAGTCCGATGGGCTGTGGCGGTCAGTTGGCTTGACATGAGAGCAGTGAAATCTCATGGAGTGAGTTTGGAACTTTCAAGTCTTCCTAGGAAGGTGATTATGGAAATGAAAAGGCTTTTTTTTTTTTTTTTTTGAGGGAGCTTATGAAAACCTGGTGGTCTTGTCTTACTAATTATTAGCCACTCCCCTTCCTGGAAATGTTCATCATACCAACTTAAATGTTCCATTTAACTTGGGTTCCAAGGTTGACAACTGATTCCATAATTCTCTGACCATAATATAACCTTGCTTTAGACTAGTCTCTACATTTCTTAGGAAACACTGACACTATATCGGGTATTTAAGAGGTATTACAGGGGTTGAGGGGGTGGGCTATGAGAAGTACCAAGTAGGTCTAACAGCTTTCAACCACCTCCTTGCTAAAACATGGAACAGGAAGTCAGGGTGGAGGAAGGAATTTTTCCAGCGACAAAATATGGCTCTGCCTAGTGAAGTAAGAGGTCCCACTTAAGTGTATTCAAACAAGTCAGTGGAGGGTATCTTCAATGTCTTCAAGGCCCTCCCAGGTCTACTGGAGATGGCCTAGAGCAGTCTAATAGGTGTGGGTTGTGTTAACTTACTCTAGCATCTTTCTGAAAAGCACATTTCTGTTAAGGTCGACTTGCTATCTAATTGTGGAGAGGCTTCCCCTGTCCCCTCTTTTTTCAGCAACATCTTCCGTAGTAAATGCAGAAACTTCACATTCCTGAAACCAATTGGCTTGTTAATGCTATTTCTCTCTCAAAATGCTAGAGGGCAGCATCGGATCATGTGAATAATTGGAGGCAAGGCTTTTGCTTTTAGCATCATCTTGTTTTTAGCTTCAGCTAAATAAATCATTGTTTCAGAAATGCACACCAAGGCTGTGTGTGCTCATTTTGCGTATGGTTCTCAGTTCCCAGGAATTTATTCTAGAGAAAATGATGGAAGCAGAGTTTAAATTTTAACTATACTTGGTTAAAATCTCTAGATCATTTTTATACTCCACTAGGAGCAGAGCAAAGAATTCCCAGTTTTAATCTCTAAGGTAGACGGATGTGCTGTTCTACAGACAGAGATGCTACTAATTCTGTGTCTTGATTTTAATGTTTTTTTCTCCCTCAGTGGGAGTTAGGGATTTGGGTCAGCCTCTCATTGCTTCTCGTTGTAACCAGTGCCAAACTAATTCTTCAGGGAGATGAGAGCTACACTGTGAACTTCACACAATTCTCTATTGGCAGTTGCTATGATAGCGTGAATATGGCTCATGTCCCTGTTTTGAGGGAATCATCCTGAGCTGTGTGGTGATATTTTGCCATCCAGAGCCCCAGGATATACTCAGTTACCCTTGGAGTGATGAATCGACAAGTTGAAATCTTTGATATACCCCATTTCACCTCTCTCCCCATCCCCACTAATATTCAATGAAGTGAAGAATTTAGTCTTTTGAAGAAATGTCCTCTGTTTGGACAAATTACAGGTGAGAAGTCATTTGCCTTACCAGGTGTTGAGTGTGTGTGTTCTGGTGAGTTTATTTATGTAACTCTTTCCAACCTGCACAGAATGAAGTGACCAGCTGCAGGGTTTGTGACCAGCATATCTGCATTTCAGCTTGGGGGATGATGGCAGCAAGCCAATGCCCATGAAGTCAAGTGCTTGCTCACACCGTCCAAGAGTTCTTAAGCTACTTGGGATCATACTTAAATGCATCTACAAATTCATTATACAAGAAACAAAAATATTATCTGTTCTTTTATTCTAAACTGGAGGAAAGGGGTTGGGTGGGGAGAGCGTTTCTGACACCCTGGAGCTCTACTTGTGCTGACATCAGTATATACATAGAATCTCGCGTAAGTCTCATTGTTCCTCTGTACAGAGAGTAATATTGTCATTTTGCAGGGAAGTCAATTGATGTTTCGAGAGGTTGCACATCCCAATCCTAAAGCCATAATCTTTACATAGATCAGTGATCCTCAAAGTAGGGTGTGCATACTTTATGAGATATATAGCCCATTAGAATGTAGGCAGGAGATACTGTAACTTCTATGCTGTGCAAAAAGTAATTTTGTTTCTTATACTGTAGATCCGTGTAATTTATAAACAAATAAATTTACATTGGGGGTACAGTCATATACCTCCCTAAATGTCCAATCTACTGCCATGCCAAATTTGACACATTTCCACACCCTTCCCTCTACTGTTGCCAAACCCTTCTTGTGTTTCCTATAAGGCTAACAGCTCTTCCACTAACCATCACATAAGCCAGGTACGTAAGACTAAATTTAAACCTGAGATTTTTCTCTACCCCTACCCCTCCACTGCTAGTTACCAAGCAATTTTTTTCCCTCTCAAAATGTTCTATCCTACTGCCACTTCCCCAGCTCTCATCAGCACTTGTTAAATAATCCCCTAACTGGTCCTATTCCTTCCTCCTTCCCACATTTCAATCAGATCCCTGCATAGTAGCCAGAGACTTTTTTTTAAGTTTATTATGGAAAGCTTTAAACATATAAAAGATGAGACACTAGTATAATAGTGTGTATCACCTAGCTCCAGCAATTATCAGCTTGTGGGAATCTTTATATCTTCACCTGTAAACTCTCTGGTTATTTTGACGCAAAGGCAAGATGTATCATTTCATCTGTAAATATTGAGTTTGTACAGAGATGTGTTGTAAAAATATAAATCTCAACGTGTTACTCTTGCTGAAAATCCTTCAATAGCTCCTCTCTCACAAGCCTTAATTTCTCCACTTATAGAAAGGGCATAAGAATAGACCTGCTTTGTAGGATTAGTTAGGACAGCACCTGCCCCAAAACAAGCTCTCAGTGAATGTTAGCTGCCATCATTATCATCGTGACCATGGTCAGGTGCAAGATGTTGTTCAAGCTCCTTCGTGTTGTAGAAAGGCCCGTTATTTTGCCGTCTTCCCATCTCTCCAGCTTCCTCGCTCACAAGTCTTGAGCTACTTGTGATTTCCTTGGGTAAGGCAAGCTGTTTTTGTCCCCCATGCCTTTGTTCTTGCTGATGTTCCCTTGCTGATGTTCCCTAGCTGAGTCCTGCTCAGCAGGATCAGTTGGAATTCCTGGTCTGTGTTTCGTTTTGCTACAATGGTAAACTGGATGGACTTATACTATAGTGCCTATACCCTTTGTTTTATCTGTCTGTTCGCCACTAGGTACTTTTCATAATCTATTGAGTGAGAACTGATACCTGTTATCATTTTAGTTTTCTCTAGCTGTGGTGTTAATTCCTCCCACTGAAAAAAGGATAACAAAAGCTACCTGATTCACACTGCTCATAAGAGAAGTTTACGCTAGTTCCTCAGGGAAGCGCCACGCCCCCTCCCACTCCCACATTCTTGACATACATTTTTTAACATTGCTTTCCTGCTAGTATTTTACTCATCTTTGTATCTCCAGCATCTAGTTTAGTGCTTGCTCCATATATTAGATGCATAATTTTATGTACTTAAAAAAATCTGACTTGATTACAGATACAACAAAGAATAAACACGGTAACGGCTAAAGGCACATTTTCTGAATCCCGAATTGAGATACGTGGGCTAAGTAGGGATTTTTGTGCCACTTTCCAATGTGAGAAATTGTCTTGCAGGCATAGTAGGAATGTAGAAATGATGAAACTTCTGAGGTGTTTTGATGGTTTATAGGGACAGCAAGTCAGAATATTTGGAATTGGGACTATTTTGGGGGTTAAATTGCAAAGAAGAGCTTAAGAGGGAAAGTTGAGGCATAAGGAGAGATGAACTGTAGGTAGCCGGAGGCAAAACTCAAGTCAGTTTTTAAAATAGACGGTGAGTTCAAAATAAACCGTGAAACTTTGAATTAGCCAGCAGCTGGCAAATGCATTTTTCTCGTTGACAGCTCGGCAGTGATAAAATTCCCTCATTGTAGGTCCTGCCTCTCCTTCGGAAAGCGTATATGGGCTTGGCATAGCAAAGTGGAATGAAATTCCCCAAAGTTCCAGCAAGGTTAAATGCTGTTATGTTTATGTGCCTCCTATTCTTCCCCGAACCTTTGCTTCCTCACACGCGCCTTCCTCCTGTTGCCTTCATCTGGATTTTCAGATCGTCCGTCCACCCAGTGAGCATCCGCTGAGCGCTTGTGCATGCCAGGTACTCAATGACTCACACTGGGTTCCCAGCAAAGTGGTGCATTAGGTGTTCCACGCTGCACAAGTGTGGCCAAAGGGGAAGGGCAGGGTGCTTTGGGAACAGGGGGCAAGGAAATAGGACCCGGTCTGAAGGGTCCTGGAAGTCTACCTGAGGAAGCCCTATTTAAGCTGAGTTCTGAAGAGTGAGTAGGAGTTGGCCAGGAGAAGGAGTATCTGCATTTGCCCCCCAAAATTCTCCCCAGGCCTGCTCTCCATTGTGCTCTGTGCAATTCCCCATCCTATTGTGAAAACGCCGTGTGCATTTCCAGACTGCTGCTCTTTATTTGGAGCCCTGGGACCTCCCTGAAGCTCCTGGGTCTCCAGTGGGTCTCTCCTCTTTGATGGCTCTGCCCAACCCCCCTGCTACCCCCTTCTCAGTTCGGTGACAGAGAATGCTACTGTGACTCTGCTTACGCAATGCTCTAATATGAACTTTAAAGGGCATAGGGTACTCATTTTGTCTTACTTCCAAGTTTTGGATAACTTTTCTAATATTGCCCACATTTATGAGGCATTTAGCACTGGGTCCAGCACAGAGTAAGCTCTTCATGTATACTATTGCTATTATTATTTTAAAAAGACTCTGCCAGCACATTGCACATAACAGGCTCTTTATAAATGCTCAGTCCCCTCCCTCCATTCCAGTGCCTGTGGGCCAGGCAGGGCAGAGAAGATAGGGCTGTAGGAATCACGTGTTTGGCAGGGACCTTAGAGGTCATCGGATCCTGACGGTGGGAGTGCTTTGTCCAGGGTTACACAACTTGTTAATGTCAGAGCTAGCCTTGGGTCCAAATACTCGAACCCAGCTGTCCTGACTTGCACTTCAATGCTCTCTCTCTCTTGAGTCTGTACTCTAAGACGGCTCTTTTTGTCTCCTCTGCAAAGAGTGGACTGTCTCATGCAATCCCAGAAACTCCCGGGACCTCTGTCCTCTCCAGAGAGCATCTCTGGCTGTCTCTTGGGGATGGGGTCAGGGTGAGGGAGGATACAATGCCTCCTCCTGGTGTTTCCCAGCGTCTATCTTGTCTTGAGGGTTTGAAGCACCTATATATCCTGGAATCTCCCTGAATCCCTCAATCTTTGGTTGGAAGTGTCCTTGAAGCATCCCTCTGCTTTGCCTATGGAGGGATGGCCTTGCAGGTGCCAGCTGGTAGTTGTGTAGTTTTAAGTTCTAGAGACGTGCTCCAGGAGGCAGCATGGCATCAGCGCTAAGAACACAGAACCTGGAGTCAGTCTATTCTGGTTTAATGTCAGCATAACTTGGGCAAATTATGTAAACTCTCCAAGTCTCAGTTTCTTCACATGTAAAAGAGGGATAACAGTTTAGGCTACATCAGAGGGTTGATGGAGAACTAGGAGCAGCTGCTATAGCATAGAAAGCACGTGGCCCACTGCCTGGCACATAGCAAGCATTCAATAAACGCCAGCTGTTATTATTTTCTCATCTGAGCCTTGCTGCAGCCTTGGAAGGTAGGCAGGGCAGGTGTTATTAACCCTTTTATACCCCCGGGAAGGCTGAGTTTCAGAAATGTTAAATGACTTGATCTGAGGTCACAGAGCCAGTAAAATGGCAGTCAGGACTCCAGGTGGCCTGACTCTGAGTTCGGTGCTCCTTCTCTCTCTGAGTGGCCTCTGAAATGAATGGTATTTCCCTTGGGGACCTGTTGACTGACTTTCATGTCTGCGAATTCTCTCTCCTTCCGCCTTCTGCTCCTCTTGTCAGAATTCTGCCTGATGTTAGTCTCCAGCAATCCAAGGGCCAAACCTCTGCCTGTTGCTGTGAGGCCAGGACCCAGGCCTCTCAGGAGGATTCAGGAGGGCTACTCGGCTGCTGTAAGCTGGTGGGTTCCTGCCTATGCAGTGAGCGCCTTCAGTTGGGAAGGAACTTAGTTGTGTATCGGGTGGAATTACATTGAATCCCTTCAACTTGAAATAAAACCTATCAGACCGGGCAAGGTGGCTCACGCCTGTAATCCTAGCACTTTGGGAGGCTGAGGTGGGAGGATTGCTTGAGCTCAGGAGTTGGAGACCAGTCTGAGCAAGAGCAGGATCCCATCTCTACTAAAAATAGAAAAAAAAATTAGCTGGGCATGATGGTGCTTGCCTCCCAGCTACTTGGGAGGCTGAGGCAGGAGGATCGCTTGAGCCCGGGAGTTTGAGGTTGCTGTGAGCTAGGCTGACACCACGGCACTCTAGCCCAGGTGACAGAGTGAGACTGACTCAAAAACGAAAACAAAAACCTTATCATATGTTTGTGCATTTAAAAATTGCAGAATGATTTAATTTTATAACAGGTATTGTAATATATATGATAATGCTGAAAAGATACTAATGAGTTTTTATACTTGCATTTTATACAAAGGATAACTTCTCATGTAAGGTGTCTGGGCTTATTGCTTTTATATATTACCAAGAACATTAAGTCTTGTTCAATAATAGCATTGAGTTTTATCATTTTTTGCTGTCTGATGGGTTGGCAGGGTAGTTGCTAATGTTCCCTTATTTTCTTACCTCTGGAGTATTAATTTCTGAAATGAAGGGCTCTTTCATTGGTTGACTGGGCAACTCTGGGTGAGTTACTGAACCTCCCTAAGCCTCAGCTGCCACATCTGAAATATGGTAATTATCTCACAGACATGTGTAAAGGGTACAATGAGATGATGTATGCAGAGAGCCTTTCCTAGCACTGTCCCTGGCATTTAGTACGGGCTTGGTCAGCCCGAGTTTATCTTATGTGTCTATAGTCCTTCACGCTTACCCATCCATGGTGACAGCCATTACTTCATTTGCTCCAAACCTGTGAGGCACATGGGACCAGTATTAATTTGAAATATAGCTAGATATGGCTAAATTGCCTTATAAAAACCTTTATCAGTTTATACTCCCATCAACTCTATGTGAATGTTCCCAATTTACTATATCTCTACTTAAGCATTAAATTTTTTTATCGAAAAATAAAACACATAGAAAATCCCACATATAACAAACTTGCAACTTAATTAATTATTATAAAGTGAACACCACCCAGGTCAAGAAGCAGAACTTTGGCCAGGCGCAGTGTGGCTCACACCAGTAATCCTAGCACTCTGGGAGGCTGAGGCAGGAGGATCACTTGAGTTCAGGAATTCGAGACCAGCCAGAGCAAGAGCGAGACCCTGTCTCTACAAAAAATAGACAAATTAGCTGGGTGTGGTGATGCATGCTTGTAGTCCCAGTTATTCAGGAGGCTGAGGCAGGAGGATCACTTGAGACCAGGAGTTTGAGTTTGCAGTGAGTTTGATGATGCTACTGCACTCTTGCCCAAGCAACAGAGATGTTGTAGGATTTTGCTTCCCAACCCAGAAGCTGTTCTAATCACATATCGTCTTTCTCTGTAAGTAAGCACTCTTCTGACTTTTATAATAATTACTTCCTTGATTTTTTTTTAGTTTTTTTAAATCCAAATGTGCATTCCTAGACAAGATAGTTTACGCTTGCCCATTTAAATAATGTGATATTTTTAAAAAGTGTCTCTTACTCTTGTAAATTCTTCCTTCAGCCCCTTTTTTCATCACAATTTATCTGTTTTAAGAATTCAAGCCATTTGACTTGTAGAGTTTCCCACAGCTTGGGTTTCGCTGATTGCATGCTCACCATGCAGCTAACCATATTCCTGAATTCTCTGTATTTCCTAGAAATTGTCAGGTAGTTCTGAGACTGGATCAGAACTCAGGTTCGGTTTCTTTGGCAGGAGTATTGGTGGCGGTAGGCATGACTATGGGAAGTGCATAGTATCTGATGGTCTCTCTACGATGTTAGTAACCATTGGTATTGAGTTTATTGAGGGTTACAAAACGGTGGCGTCCTAATTGTACCATTTCTTTTTCATTTATTAGTTCGAATATTTTTATAAAGGGATACTTCCCCTCATTTATTGTTTACCCCATGGTATAGTTCATATAGGAAAGGCAGGATAAATGCTAGATTGTTTCCCTTTAATTACCAGTTTTGGAGACAATGAACTAATTCCCTATCATCCTCTGAGGGTGACCAATCATTTAAAAAAGATCATTATGAATCCATGGATTAAAATATATTTGATGGGTTTTAGTCTATTGCAATTATTATCATCACTGATGCTCAAGTTGTCCCATCTTTGGTCAGCAGGAGCTTTTTCAGGTTGGGTCTTGAGTCTTTTTGATGTGACCCTAGTGGTTTTTTTTTTTTTTTATAGCTTCCTCATTATTTGGCATGGAAAAATGTTCCAGGATCATCTTGTATATTTCCTCTTCCACACCTAGACTGAGCCGTTTCTCTGAGAATCACTGGTTTCTTTGAATGAGAAATTGTACGTCCAGGCCACATTCTGGCTGCTAGTGATCATCGTTGTTATTGAGGTTGGTCATTATTTCTTTTCAACAGACAAACCTGAGTGCAGATGGGGTAAGGAATTTATTGCATGTTGATGTGTGTCTGTGCATTTTGTAACTGAAAGTCAGTATCACTGGATATAAAACCCTGGGCTCGCTCTTTCTTTCCCTGAGCATCTTAAAAACGTTAACTCCATTTCCTTTTTATCATAAAATATGGCTGTTGAAAAGTCTGATAATAAGCTGAATTTCTTTCCCTTATTAAATCATATACTCTCATTTTCCAGATAGCTAAAGGTTTTTTTTTTTTTCTTTAAAGTAATTTTATTAGAATGTCTTGATACTGATCATTCTGGGTAAATGTCCTCAGGCATGAGTCTACTCTTTTAATAGGAAGTTTCAAATCTTTTTTATTTCAGGAAAGTTTTCTTGAATTATAGTTTTTAGTATCTGTTCTGTTCCCTTGTTTTGGTTTTCTTTAGGGACTTTATTATCTGTCTGTATGATCTCCTTTGCCTGCCTTCAAGATTTGTCAGTTTCTCTTGAATCCTTTTTATCTCTTTCTTCATGTTTTTGTTGAATTTTTCTCCCTTGGTTTTCACCTTCTGTTTCTCTTAAAAAACATGTTGTGTTTATTTGATCTTGCATTCTTTCTAGTTTAGTCTTCATTTACGAAATGCTTTCCTTTATTTCCAATTCTTTCTTGAGTTCTGTCGCTTCTGAGCGACAGAAGCGACCTTGCTTCTGAGTTTTTCTAATTCTGATTTATAATATTCTTTTATGTCTTGTAGTTTTAAAAATTTGTGTTAGAGCTTGATTGGAAACAGCTATAGTTTTATTTTGTTTTATGGACACGTCTTTCTGTTGTGCAATTTCTCCTAGGTGTGGTGCCCAGTCCTAGAACTAAGCCCTCAGTCCTACCGCTTAGAGACAGCCATTTGGAATCCCTTTAGCTCTATCTTTTGATAGTTGCTTCCATATCTCTAAATAATATGCTCATACTTCTATTTCATGGTCTGTCATCTTTAGACATTTTCTGTTTACTTCCTTCTATAACATTTAAATGAGGATTTATCTCTATTGCACCAGTCTCCCCTCCCCTATTCAATCCTTCCAATAAAGTATTTTTATTATATTTGTTTCTATTATTATGACTAAGTGAATATTATTAACTAGAAAAGGAAGAATTAATAGTATATTTTGATTACACTTAATTTCTTTTTTTTTCTATTATTTTTTTCTTTTTCTTTTTTTTTAGCTGCTCTCATGTTCAGGACATGCTTAATTTCTTATATTGCCTTCTTTATCTTCCTTTTGTTTTTGGGTTTTCCTCCAGCTGTTCCATTTGATCCGGTGTCTGTTTTCTAGAACCTTCCTTCTGCTCCCACCTGGACTCTGGGACTCTCCTTGGCTTTTCTCTTGGTTGTTAGCCTCTGTTTCCTGCTCCCACATCCTCCTTTTTCTTGGTTCAGTTCCTTGCTTTTTTCTAGCACCTTCTCAAATAACTTTCTAAAATCGAGCTATGTTGGAGGCAAATTTTCTTAGAACTTGTGTGTATGAAAATATCTACTGGAATCTGAAAATTAAATCCTTTAGATTTTTGAGATATTATTCTTTGGCATTCTGTATTACTGTTGAGAAATCTGATAATATTCTATTTACTTTCAGGTAATTTTAAAAATATTTTGCCTTTTCCTTTGGAAGCTTTTAGAATCCAGTTTTTATCCGTGGTACCGCAGGATTTTAGGATGATATACATTGGTGTGTATTTTTTGCATCCCTTGTTCTGGGCTCTCAGTGGAACTATCTGTATGGAAACATCTACTCTGAGAATTATCTCAAACTGTTTCATTGATAAACTTCATCCCCTCTGGTTTCTCTGTTCTCTCTTTCCAGAACTCCTAAGTCAATGGTTAGATTTTGGGCCCCTTGAATTGAAATGTCTCTCATCTTTTCCCTCCTATATCCTCTGTCTCTCTCTGATTTTGTTCTGCTTTCTCTTCTGACCCGTCTGTTAAATTTTCATATTTTAATAGCATATTTTTAATTTCCTTGAAGCCTCCTTTTTTCAGCTTTATGTTTGCTCCATTTTCATAAAGCCTCATTCTTTTTATTTATTTGTTTTTTATCTTTTTATTTTTTTGAGACAGAGTCTCACTCTGTTGCCCAGGCTAGAGTGCCATGGCATCAGCCTAGCTCACAGCAACCTCACACTCCTGGGCTCAAGCGATCCTCCTGCCTCAGCCTCCCGAATAGCTGAGACTACAGGCATGTGCCACCATGCCCGGCTAATTTTTTTTTTTTACATATATTTTTAGTTGGCCAATTAATTTCTTTCTATTTATAGTAGAGACGGGGTCTTGCTCTTACTCAGGCTGTTCTCGAACTCTTGACCTTGAGCGATCCTCCCGCCTCGGCCTCCCAGAGTGCTAGGATTACAGGCGTGAGCCACTGTGCCCGGCCGTGTTCTTTTTATTTTATGGGTTCAATATCTACTCTCTTTAGGACAATAATTATAGATTTTTAGGTTAGAATGTCATGTTTTCTTTTTTTTTTTTTTTCTCTTTTCTTTTTTTTTTGAGACAGAGTCTCACTCTGTTGCCCAGGCTAGAGTGAGTGCCGTGGCATCAGCTTAGCTCACAGCAACCTCAAACTCCTGGGCTCAAGCGAGCCTCCTGCCTCAGCCTTCTGAGTAGCTGGGACTATAGGCATGTGCCACCATGCCTGGCTAATATTTTTTTCCTATTTTTGGTAGAGATGGGGTCTTGCTCTTGCCCAGGCTGGTCCCCGTCCCCGGCCAATGTCACGTTTTCTTATCCTTTTTTATGTTGGAGATTTTTTTTTCACGTTCTTCAAATAATCTGGTGATTCTTGGCTGATTACAAGAGTGAGGCGCGGTAAAGTTGACTGGAGCTTTGTGTGTGAGTGGGAAGGAGGCACTGTGATTGGCAGGCTTTGCTTCCGGTGAGTGGGGAAGATGCTATTGCTATACCGGAAGATAATGCCAGAAGCAGGTGGTCTTTTTTCCTGGGATGGCTTGATATTTTCTCAGAGGAGAAACTTCTGATCTTTGCTATAGTGGGCGTGGGGGAACGCCTCCCTACTCCTCAGTGCTCCGCAGGGCTGGGGGATGGGGTCGGGTGGTGCCAAAGGGAGAGGTCAGCGGTAAGCTCTTCCTAAAAAAGACCTTTCAATTTAAACTCTGTTTTCCACCCTGCATTTCACTTCTGTCCTTCTCTAAACCTGCAGTCTCTGACCCTCGTTGGGTTCTCTGGGGACAAATTGGCTTTCTTTTTGTCTGTTACCCCCCTAGGAGCACACCCTGCCAGGGCTCCCTTGCCCTGCTACATCAATTATCACTCTTCCTCTGGCTGCCTGACAGCTAGAATTTTGCTGAAATCTCTTATTTTCTTTACTTGTGTTTTCTTTTTTTGTGGGCATGTAATGTGTTCTACTCCTTTACTATAAATTTAGTGAAATCTGGCCAGACACAGTGGCTGATGCCTGTAAACCCAGCACTTTGGGAGGCTGAGGTGAGAAGATTGCTTGAGACCAGGAGTTTGAGACCAGCCTGGGCAACATAGTGAGACCCTGTCTCAAAAAAAAAAAAAAAAAAGAATGAGTGAAATCTAAAAAGAGAGAGGAGATAAATATATGTGTTCAGTCTACCATCTTCAGCTAGACACATCTGGTATTCCATTTTAATTACTTTATGCCATGAATTATTTGCTGGAGGACTGGGTAGAGCTATTTCTAATTGTCTCCTTTGGGCATGTATAAAAATATATTTAATGTATGCCAACGTGGACATATTAACCAAAAAAAGAGATTGCATTTATTTAGTTGAGTTCTTTTTAGTGGAAAAGGTGCTAGAGAATTGCATTAAGCAGAAATCTGATTTACATTCTGCTAGAGATTGAAATGAGCCCAATGAAATAGGTTTCCTGTATCTGCGTGTACTTTGGGTTTGCCTTATTACCTCAATATTTCTAGGTTAGTGACAAAGCAAAGACTTAAGGTGTCTGGGATTCTCTGGAACATCAGGACTGGTTTGATTTTCATGACTGGGGCCAGGCTCTGGCTCAGAATCCCAGTTTCCAGTTTCCAGGTTTCCCTCCTTTGATCCTTTAATGCTCCTACTTTACCCCATATCCACTACCTTTAAGTATCATGTGGTCAGGAACAACATCTAGTTCATCTTTGCGTCTGCAATGCTGAGCACAGTGCCCAGCACGGACGCAGTGAATGGACAAATGCCTACTTATAAGGTTTATATCAATGGTTTGTAATATTTGTTTACCTATCTGTTTCTTCCTATGAGAATGTCAGTGTCTCAAGGGCAGGCATCTGGTCCTATTCATTTTTGCAACCCTTTTGCCTGGTATTCATTGATGAAACTAAGTGAGAAGAGAACATCAGAAAGCCTTTAACCAGGAACCATCCTTGTTGTCTTTCCTGATCTTTAAGAGACAAAAGTAATTTCACAGCTGTGGCTTATAAGGCTAAGAGAAGAGATTGCACAAAGCCGAATTTACTCAAAATATAACTATTTCTGTGCGTGTGTTCAGCTCTGTCCCCAACATCCCTGTCTGAACAACAGTACTTCCCCTCCCTAGTCTGAGACAGATTTCAGAGTTGCGTACCCCTAGGGCAACATCACTTGCACCATTGGAAAAGTGAATTCTTGCTTTCTCTAGCAGCGGATTAAATTCTAGTTCCCCGTGGTCCTAGAACTTGCTTGAGGGTTGGAGGAGTACCTAGACTCTAGACTTCCTCCTGCAGTTCCACCAACTCCCAAAGCACCCACCACACAGCCCCTGATGAATGCACACTTCAAGTACCTCCGCCAGATGACTACAAGCCCAATCACAACCTGTGTGGTGTGTCCCCTTGAAAGCCACAGTGGACCTGCCTCTCTCAGGGCTAGCCTTGTAGTCCATCCAGTTGGCTTTAGAGGCCTCAGTATGCTCCTTAGCCTTGCCACATTCTTTGGACCATGCTATGTTGATGATGATACAAATAATCCTTTGGGGAGCTCTTACCATTGTGCCAGGTGCTATGGTGAGTGTATGTCAGACAACATTTCATTTAATTCCCACAACCTGGTGAGTTCAGTTTTATTGCAGATGAAGCCTCTGAGAAGTTAGGCAACCTTTCTCAAGGTCACAGTGTGAGTAAGCAGAAGAGCCAGCACTCAAACCCAAGCATGTTAGGAGTGTCCAAAATCCGTGTCCCTAACACCTTGTAGCATTAGGACTCTTGGAAGGAAGCTCTGAGATGGAGATTTGTGTGCAGGAGATTTAGGAGGGAATGTTCTTGGGATCAACACCCAATGGAAGGAACGAGCCAGGAGCAGCATGGGGCAGAGAAAGAAGTTGAGTGCTGAGGAAGTCCCAATAAAAGCCACCACCTGCCCCCAGGGAACTCTGGAGCTGGAACAGCCCTTTAGAGTAATCCTGAGTTGAGGTGTAGAAACTGGAGGAAGGAGAAAACCTACAAAAAAAATTGAGGAAAAATTCCATGTCCCCACTCCAGGAAAACTTAGTTTATTCATTTAGTTGCTCATTCATTC
>CAUYRT010087839.1:0-25552 GCA_963574885.1 Lepilemur ruficaudatus | reverse complement strand
TGGAATGTTTTAACATAAGGAATGGTTATCAGAGATAAGCCACTGGACATAGATTTGTTATGCAAATTGAGGACCTGCAGGTTTGTCTTGCATACCCTTAGGCCTGTCAATGGGTCACAAAGGACTCCAAGAAGGGAGGGGGGCATGATGAGGAATGTCTGACCTCCCTCTTCCTGGCAGACAATTTTAGGATATTCCTTTGGCCACCAGGGGGTCCATTCAGTCAGCCGGTGTGGGGGAGCCTTAAAATTTTATTTTGGTTCACATGACTAAGCATCATCTTTAACCAGGTATTGTGGTTTGTTTTAAATTATTGAAACAGCTTCTATGAACTTCATAATATTTTACCCTAATATTTTCTGTGTTTGTTTATGGCTAAAACAAAGATTATCTATTAATATATTCTGTGGCAAATCAAGCTTTACGATGTCTCAAATGAAAACCATCTTTAATTCCTCATAAAAATATTTAAAGAAATCTGATTTAAATTTCTTTTTATTCCATCTCTGATTTGTGTACAGTGCTTATTAGGTAAGCTTTATCACTTGCCTAATGATAAGTGCTTATTTATACAACCTGCTTATTTAATGAAAATAATATAGTTTAAAAGACATTTTTAGCCATCAATGTTTGTCTACTGTAGCTTTCAAAAGAAGCATCTATAGGCTTACAATTTATCTATTAGTGCTTGTAAAAATTGCAAAGAGCATATTTCCATAACTTTAAAAAAAACTGTTCTATTTATGGAAATTTATTTCTTTTAGGTAAATCTTATATATGTATGTATATATTAATATTTATACACATATATATGTGCATGTATATGTATACACACATTCACACATTCATGTCTTGAAAAGGCAAATAACTTTGGTCTAAATTCTTGTACTATTTAAATTCTTGGCTGAAGTAAAACCACTTTGAAAAGTGTGTAATCATTATATAAGATTTTTAGAGCTAATTTAAGAGGGATTTATACACATATACATAAAGTTTAATAGTTAATGTTAACTATAAGATTCTCTGGTAAGATCTTTAAAATGAAGTTCCTTGTGCTCTCAACAAAATCACTCCTAAAAACCAAGTGTGGAATATACTGTTTTTAGGTGGCAGCAAATGTTTTGTCATTTCATTTGCTTTTTTTGATTTCAAAATTTCACTTCCTGAAAGTACAGAATCTATTGTGATGTAGAAGATTCAACATCATGTAGGGCATTTATTTCCTTGGTGCCAGTGGTTCCCGTTTATCAGACCAACCTACCATGCCTTAGTTTCATGCATATTCTCACTTGTTTTGCTTTTGAATAAAAGTTATTCTAAATCTTTCTCATGATTTCTTTGTGTAGAATAGTGGTTCTGAACCTGTCTGTTGCTTCTACCTGCTTGATAGGTGAGGATCCTCAGTATTACATTTCTATAGTCTACCGATAGATGTTATACAGGAGTTTATAAAGACAATAAAGGCTGTATATTATGAGCAATTCCTTAGTGTCTAGAGGCACTAAATGTATACAACTTATACTGAAAGCTATTTTGCAAAATTAATTCAAAATTGCTTATAAATATATAATGTAGCTCTTGTCATCTACAAGGTAGATATGGATGTAAATTAAATTTTTTAAAATAAGAATCCAAATCAAGAATAAATGCTAAGTGATATGAATGACGCGTTTTAATTGCTTGGTTCAAAACTGTGCTCTTTATCAACATGTAAACATAGTTGGTGTTAAAATAAATAAGTTATGTTTAATAGTGTTTCCTTTAAGAGCTAAAGGATGAGATCTCTATGTCCTCCACATGTTTTGTGACTACAAATGAAAACAAATTGCTTGAGGTTTTATTTATATGTTAAACATGAAAGTCTTGAAGCACATGCAAAGGTTGTAAATTAGACTGTTGTTTAAAAATGTAGTAAAACCTGTCCGATGAAAAATTGCATTGCTTACTGAAAGTTTACCTGTGATAGAAGATTAAAAAAATTTACATCTGAATTTTCCTTTAAGGCTAGGCAGAGAAAGTAATTTTTCAAGAGGGGTTTTTTTCTTTATTTGCCCTGAATACAAAGTATTTGAAGCCACAAGTCACTCCCATCCTCCTCCGCCACCACTACAGAAATATACACATTTGATCATAGTGTGCACAGTTAACGGGAATGTGACTGTGCATTTTTTCATTATCAAGGCCAAAATATGATATTTCATGGTCTAAGTATAATTTAAAAGATGCATTCTTAGGAAGAATTGATTTCTTTTTTAAACAAAGTACAAATGCCTTAAATATTTCTTCATTATGATATGATGAAGATATTTTTTCTTATGGCCATATTCTGGTATGGTTTGATAATCAGGTACATATGAAGTATTCAAGATAAGGGCACAAAAATACTGATTTTATTTTAAGAACTTTAGAAAATATGGCTTATGGGCAATATAAACTCAAAGAATGTTTAAAACAAACTATTCACTTTACTGTTTTAGCTTTTACCTTCCTTTATCCATTTTCAGAAGGGTAAAGCACATACCTCAGTTGCTGCAAGTATTCCAGTGAAAGCTCTCAGTTTTGCAGGACTAGTAGCCATTTCCTGTTTTTTTACTGTGCATGGAATGCCTAGTGAAAGTGACTTCTTTAGCTAGATTAATAAAACATAGAGAAAATGCTTAGGCCAATTTATTAATATCTGTCATATATTCTGTAGTTGATTCCTAAATGTCAATATTGGGGATTTGTTGAGCAACTAACCTGGTTTTAAAATGGAATCCAGTTCTCAATTGTTTGGTGTCAAGATCCCGTATACTCTTAGAAATTGTTGAGGAACCCAGAGATATATTGATCTATAAGTATTAGAGATTAAAATAAATTTTAAGAATATTCATTTAAAAATAAAAAGAAACCTATCACATGTTAACATAAATAACATTTTTCTAAAAAAATTTTTCTTAGAAGAGTAGCACTGTCTTACATTTTTGCAAAACTTCTTTAATATCTGACTTATGGAAGACAGCTGGATTTTCCTTTTGATAATGAAAAGTGCTTACTGGAATTGAAAATTCAAGAAATCAGTGGTGGGTGATTTTTCCTCAGAATCTAGAACAGTGCTTGGCGTATAGTAGTGGTCAGATGTTTGGTAGGTGACTAAATTATACTCTAGCAAATTGAGAAGTGAACAAGAGGAGAGATATGAATTCTGGGAGTATAGAAAACTTCAAGGCACTTGATTGAGAAAAGAAGAGAAATGAAATCATAGCTGGGGGCAAAGAGGTGCATGATCAACAGAGGGCTGTTTAAAACAATGTTTCTATGTGAGGGGAAAAAAAATAAAACCAACAGAGAAATTGAGAACACAGGAAAGAAATGGAATGATTGAGGGACCTAGGGTGGGGAAAAGTATATTATCTAGCAGAGCATTTCAGACTTTAATCTCAGCATATGAGATCTCAGATCTTGTGAAAATGCAAATTCTGATTTAACTGGTAGGAGGGGCCTGAGAGTACAGTGCATTTCAAGCAAGCACCCAGATAATCTGGGTGTTGGCCCCGGGACCACACTTTGAGTAGTGATTTTCTAGAACTCAGTTGGAGAAGTGAACCTTGGTAGGAGGAATAGACACCTCTTTCCTTGAGTTTGGAGATCTCAGCTGATGGAACTTTTTAAGAGAGAAAAATATTTTTCCTAATATCCGGTTGGTATTCTTTCCTGCTAAGTGGCTACATTCTGTGAATTGCTTCACTGTGAAATTCCTGGTCTTGATGATATACAATTCCAGTGTTCTCATAGTGCTTGACTGAGAGCATGATATTGGGGCTGTGGCATAAAATATACAGTGGTTCTACCAAAAAGACATCAGGATCTCTAGCATTATCTAAAAGTCATTGCTTCAAGCATAGAACACAGACTATGGTGTGAGACCTGGTTTTATTCTTGGCTCTGACTCTGAGTGGTCTTGGGCAAATTATTGACACCTTAAGGGAAAATATTCTCATGCAGGTTTTGTATGAGAATTAAAAATGAAGTACCCAAAGACCAGCACTCACAAATGGTAGCCATTATTATTACCATCATCCTCAGACTGCAATAAGCTATATTGAAAGTAGCCTTAAAGTTTGTTTCATGAATCATCAAATTCACCTAATTTGCTAAAGAATTTAAATAAGGAGATGGAATGAATAGGTTGCATTTTGTTTCCACACACAGGAGAAGTGAGCATATTTTTTCTGTGATTCGGAAATGGTTTAACTTTTTAAAAAATCCCAAAATAGCTGAAGTTAGCAGACATGCAATTTAGCAAGGATGACTGGAATTTTGGTCTTTCCTGTAATAATACTATACCTAAACACACTGCTCATTAGGAAAACATTTTTATCTGAATTTTCTACTCTTGGGGGCAAAGAATGCTGTTTTTCTTTTTTGATAGCTATGTTTACAGAATCTAAATCACCCTGAGCAATTATTTCAACATTTCAAGTTATTATTACCATTTGTGCTTCATTTATAGCTATTTGAATTTTGATGGATTTCAATATGGTACTAGAGTGATAGAACTTGGTCAAATAAGTTCAATACATAGGTGTGGCATAAACCTATTTTTTATTACAACTGGTATGAAGAAAATTAGGATATACAATATTTATACTTTTTACAGTTGGACTTCTGTGAAGTTCTCTTCCAGAGAACAGAGCTCTGAGCTCTAGAAATTTGGAGGCAAGTGATCAATCCTATGTTTGTATCTGTGTGGGTTGGCTGTGTTTCAGGGAAGGAGACTGCAGCAGAGAAGGTAATAATAGTTCTTTGAATACTTTTATATTGTTGCTTTGAAAAAACTAAGGCAGAGCATCTCCATTTGGCTTTTCTTCAGGAGCACGCGTAGGTGGAAAAGAGTTCGGCAGGAGGGCAAGAAGTAAATACTTCAACTGAGATAAAATTAAGTCAACTTTGCAGAATGTCCCCAGGCATTTCAACCTGAACTTTTATTGTCAGTAATCACAACATTACAAATTTTTAACCCCTGTTATCAATTTTGTAATCATTGTTGATCCCCTGCACTTGTAGAATATGCTTGGGCAGTAGAAGATATGAAGATAGCTTAAGGCATATTGTAGTTTGTAAGGTGCTTTCACATACAAGATGGTAAGGGCATGCAGAAACGTGAACTGAGCTTCTCAAAGTCCAGTGTTATTAAGTCCCACTGGACTTTGAAGAATTTTTTCTAACTCTTGTAATTGTCTGTAAGTACTACCTTCATAATTAAAACTTTCCTACTCTAATCATGCTTTTAAATACTATAAGAATTATAAACTTCCTCCTTTCAAGGGACCAAACCAGCAATGGATGCTTAGGGCAGGTCTCACATTGATTTACCACCACTATCCTAATCTAACATTAGATCTATACATCAGATCTGGCAATCTGGGGGGATTTGCTTGAGATCACTGTCATTTTACAGTGACTCATTAGCCCAAACTAATAGCAGTGGCAAACCTAGGAAGACAACTTGGGTCTTTTGTCTCCCAGGCTAGCTAGTTCTATAGTCTTTAATCCACTCCTTACAATTTTTTTTTTAAATTTTAAGATTTTATGGTAAACATGAGGTCTACCCCAGGAGTGAGGAAACTTTTCATGCTGGAAGCCAACATTAATTTAGCTGTAATCAAATAAGGCCACATTCAAGAAACTTAAATTAGATATACTTAAAAATGTATACTATTTTGTAAAAATCTAACTACCAGGTACTTAATAATTTCAAAAAATGAAAACTATTTGTTACTTTTAAAGCTAAGTAACCTTGTAATGACTTTGTTGTGTCTGCTTTTTGTTGCATGGTATTTGAATATTTGGTTGTAGCATGGAGGTCCACAGTCTCAGGTGATCCTCTAGATGTGTATCAGTCATTTGTGACCTTATGGGCATTTTGATTTGGGTTAGGTAGGAGAATGTAGATTCGTAGCAATAAGTGGTTGAAAAGCAAGAAAGCATTTTTCAGGCATGTTGCTAAAGGCATGGGTATTCTGCATTTTTCCATATTTCAATTAGATCTTTCTTAGCATCAAATAATGACTTTAAAATGTCATCTACTGAGAGCGCAATCAATTCCTTCTGCAGTTCCTTAAGTCTCATGGTGATATCAACTAGGTGAGGCTGAAATGCTAATTTAAGTGTGATGTCATGATTCTCAAAGTTAGCCTGTCATTGTATTCTTCATTTAATAGGTCTATAACAGCTGCATATTCTTCAAATGATTCCCATATATCATCCTGCCCGTCAGTAACCTTTGCTAACTGGGAAAAATGTTCATGTGAAATTTCCTTTTGAAGAAGTGTTTTGAAAAAATATAGCTGTTTTTTGAAATGCTTGGAATTTTTTTTGCCACATATCATATATAGACTTAGTTTTACCTTGCAAAGAAATATTCAAGTTGTTTTGATTTGACATGATATCACACAGAAATGCTGCATTCCTATAGAAATCTTCTTTCAATACTTCACATTGCTGATTCTATTCTTCATAAAATTTAACTATCTGTTCTCACAGAAACAAAATTTTGGCTAACACCTGTCCCTGTGAGAGCCAATGCAATTTGGAATAATATGGCAAATCCACACTGAATACCTCATTCTTCAACTTTAGCATGTTACAAAACTGATGATGCAGTGTTGTGTTTGCAAGAATATAGTTAACAATACTCATAACTTGTTGCAAAGTGTCACTTAAAATAGTAGCTTTAGCACAGAAATTTTGCTGATGCCAGATACAGCAAAAAGAAACTGAGAGCATCTGGATCTGTTAATACTTTTTTTTAGTCTGTGCAACAAACCCTTCATACTTTCCTGTCATAGAAGGTACACCATCTGTACATAATATACTCACTAAAATTACCAAATTCAGTCCAACTTCACATTTATCTTGAAAGTTGTTGAAGATATCTATTCCATGTTCTGTTCCCAAGAGTGCCCAAAGCGAGTAAGTCTTCATAGCAAAGGATATCTTCTGTTATGACCCAAATGAAGTATAAAATCAGCACCAAGTCAGTAGTATCAGTTGATTCATTCAAAGCAATTGAATAATATATATTTTCCTTTTGAAGTATTGCATGAAGTTCTGTTAAGTTGAAGGCTGATTCATGCTGCCGATCAGTTATGGTTCTCCTTGAAAGAGGCAGTTGTTTGTACTTTGAAACATCATTGGGGTCTAAGCATCCTACAACTTTGACAATGCATTTTTTCACAATTTCTACATCACCGAATGCCTTCCCTTTTTTCTTGAGTATATAAGCTACTTTATAAGTAGCTTCAGTGGCATTAGTTCAAGGTCTTATTGCTGCTTGAAAGAATTGTCTTTGTTTTTACTTTTCATCTTTTAATTTCTGTAATAATATAAACTTTTGAGCCTCTCCTTCTAATTTAAAATATTTGTGGTCCTTATGATTGTTATAATGCTGATGAGCATTGAATTTCTTTAATGTTGATATTACAACATTGTTGGTATCACAAAGCAAGCAGATCATCTTATCTTTAACAGAAACAAGATAATATTGCAATTCTCAATCCTCATTAAAAACTGTTTTCTTTCTTCAGTGTTTTCTTGGTTTTCTTTGACATGATGGGCTGTTAAGCAGGCAGAATTAAAAAATACTGTCAAGCTATGCAAGTATTCACAAATTTCCCTTCAAACAAAAATACAGTGCACTGTTGCCAAAAGCTGATAACATACCGGTGTATTCAACTCCCATAAACTCTTGCCAATTAGCCTCACCTGGTAGTGGTGCCAGTCAGGTGGTGGAAATTAGAACTAAATCATGAGAGTAGCAGCCATCAATTTAGCCCTTATGGCTTACTAATGTTCTTCTAATTATGCCAGTCAATCTGGAAGGATTATTTCGTTGACATTTTATTCTTTGGTATCTTAAATACTTTCATTTTAAAAATAAAATAATAATATAAAAGGTGAACAAAAATGTATTAATAAAAATAAAAAGATTTGTTCTGTAAAATTTGGATTCAGTCAAAAGGCTGCATTTAAAGGCCTAGAAGGCCACATGTGGCCTTACGGCCTCAGGTTCCACACCCCTGATCTATCCTCTTACCAGATTTTTCAGTGTACAATATATCATTGTTGACCATACGTACTGTTCTTTCCATTTTTTTTTTTTTTTTTTTTTTTTTGAGACAGAGTCTCACTCTGTTGCCCGGGCTAGAGTGAGTGCCGTGGCGTCAGCCTAGCTCACAGCAACCTCAAACTCCTGGGCTCAAGTGATCTTCCTGCCTCAGCCTCCTGAGTAGCTAGGACTACAGGCATGTGCCACCATGCCCGGCTAATTTTTTCTATGTATTTTTAGTTGGCCAATTAATTTCTTTCTATTTTTAGTAGTGACGGGGTCTCGCTCTTGCTCAGGCTGGTTTCAAACTCCTGACCTTGAGTGATCTGCCCGCCCCGGC
Organism: Lepilemur ruficaudatus; assembly: GCA_963574885.1. Lineage (NCBI taxonomy): Eukaryota > Metazoa > Chordata > Mammalia > Primates > Lepilemuridae > Lepilemur > Lepilemur ruficaudatus. The sequence goes on along the minus strand of CAUYRT010087839.1, from coordinate 17,123 downwards.
CTCCCAGAGTGCTAGGATTACAGGTGTGAGCCACAGCGCCCGGCCTGTTCTTTCCCTTTTAATGCTAAAATATAATCGATATCCACCCAATATTGACAGAATAGAAAAAATGTAGGAGTTATTATAAAAATTATAGTTTGAACTTTTATAAATTTCCTGCAATGGATGGGCTGTTTCCTCCTAGATCCTATTTCAGAATGTAAACAGGAATTGCTATTATAATTCCAAAGTACTGATGGACCCCGATTTATGATGGTTCAACTTAATGATTTTTCTACTTTATGATGATGAGGAAATGATAGACTTTCAGTAGAAACCATACTTTGAGTACCTATACACCATCCTGCTTTTCACTTTTAGTATAGTAGTTAGTAAATTACATGAGGTATTCAACAAATTTTTGTAAAATAGGCTTTGTGTTAGATGATTCTGCCCAATTATAGGCTAATGTAAGTGATCTGAGGATGTTTAGGCTAAGCTATGATGTTCAGGAGGTTAGGTGTATTAAATACATTTTCAAGTTAGGATATTTTCAACTTATGATGGGTTTATGGGGATGTACCCATCATGAGGAGTATCTGTGTTAATAATACAGTACACATTGTGCTTAAATATTTTTGCCTGCCTTTTTAGGACAATTTGAACCAATAGTAAGGCTATTTCTCTTATCAAATAAAGCTAATTGGAGATTAGGTAGAAATTATCTACTAAAACATAAGAACACACAAAAAAGTATGATTCAGGGAAAACTGGACGTGACTATTTTTATCTTTGATTATCCTTACTAAAGATATCCTTCTTGGGAAAGCACAGAGTTTATTTTTTTCATTTCACTGGGCTTCAGGAAGAGAAGCTTAGTAAACACACATTCTCTCCTTCCTCTTTCCCAGAAGCCCCAATAGCTTTTTTGAAGCTAATTCTAGGGTAAGTCCTTTTGATCTCACTGCTATCACTTAGAGAATTATAATGTGGTTCTTCAATTCTGGCTAGAATGCAAGACCTTTAAAAGAAAAGGCCTTAGATTTATGTTAAATAATTTGAGCTCAATGATAGGAAATCCCTCTATATGTTATAAAAACAACCACCACAAAAAACAAACAAACAAAAAAACCCCTCAAGATCTTCATAGTAGGAAGAAAATAACCAACTGCTTTTCAAATTACGGGGTTGGTCTCATGTTTTGAATGTTACCATCTCAGTTGATCTCTTAATGAGATGTCTGTGTACATGGTCAGGGAGTGGGTAGATAAGAACTGAACTGAGGGTTTCTCATCTCCTCATGTAACCCTTCTTGGTCAACAACTTTAGGACCCTTGCCTTTGTCCAGTGGGTGAAGCAGTCACCATTCTAAGCCTGCACTGAAAACTTCTTTAAGGTTTTTCTGCCTTTTGGTAGAGTGATATAATATGGCAGTCATTTTGGTGTTTTTGTTGTTGTTGCTGTTGTTATCCTTTTGCTTTCCAGCAAATTCACATTTCCCTCCTTATGTTCATTTCTTAATCATTATCTATACATTTTGGCTTCTTTTTCTCTCTGGCTTCAATTTCCAAATATAGAATTGAACCTACCTGTCTGAATACTATTACGTAACTGCTGACATCATAATCCCTTAATTACTGGCACTGAAAGATGTATTTTTGTGGGTAGAGGTGGGATGATTAGAGATGGGATAAATATAATTATTGTTATATTTAATATATAAGCCCAAGAAATAAAAGCATAATCCAGATGTTGTTTATCTCTGAAGCCATCAGGGCAGATACTTTTTTAAACCATAAGCAATCAGAGTGCAAAATTCAGTTCTTTTATTAGAAGAATTCCCACCATGCCTATCTCTTTCAGTTCTGTCCAGCCACCAGAAAAATATGCAGTATAATACTTTGTGAAAAGGGGCCATTATTGCATAAAGAAAATATGCCTAACCTTGCTCAGGATGATCTGCAAAGATTTTTTTGATGAATTCTGAGAAGGAAGAGGCCTGAATTGAGCCTAGAAGGATAGGTAGGAGAAAGCCAGGCAAAGAGAGGGAGAGAAACACACTTCTGGAAAAGGAAGAAAGATGGGTCAAGCCATGTGGTTAGAGAAGTGAGCAGGAGCAGATTGAAGGACTCCACTTAATGTGGCAGAAGCTGGCAGATGGTTTTTAAAGGCCACTGGGAAACCTTTAAGGAGAGGTTAATTGGGAAGGTGGGCTGAAGTGTGTTGATAGCATAGGATTTACATTTCAAGAAGGTCAGACTATTTCTGAAATCTAGCTGAAAGCTAATAAGGGCCTGGACTAAGGTAACAGAAATGGGGATAGAGAAGAGGGTCAATTGGAGAGTATTTAGGAGATAGAATTGACAGGACTAGGAATGGGGATGACATTGGGGTGAGAAATGAATAAGTCCAGCATGACCCCCCAGTTTTAGGCATGGTATCATTTAGCAAGTCAGGGAAGGCAGGAGGAAACTGAAGCTTGTGGGATGAGATACAAAGTCAAATTTGGACATACAGTCATCCCTTCAGATCTGTAGGGAATTGGTTCCAGGCCCCCATGGATACCAAAATCTTCAGATGCTCAAGTCCCTTATAAAAATGGTATAGTATTTGCATATAACCTGCACATGTCCTCCCATATACTTTATTTTTTTATTTTTATTTTTTTTTTGGAGACAGAGTCTCACTGTGTTGCCCGGGCTAGAGTGCCATAGCATCAGCCCAGCTCACAGCAACCTCAAACTCCTGGGCTCAAGCGATCCTCCTGCCTCAGCCTCCCGAGTAGCTGGGACTACAGGCACGCGCCACCATGTCTGGCTAATTTTTTCTAGATATTTTTAATTGTCCAATTAACTTCCCTCTATTTTTAGTAGAGATGGGGTCTCGCTCTTGTTCAGGCTGGTTTCGAACTCCTGACCTTGAGTGATCCGCCTGCCTCGGCCTCCCAGAGTGCTAGGATTACAGGCGTGAGCCACCGCGCCCGGCCTCTCCCATATACTTTAAATCAACTCCAGATTATTTATAATACCTAATACAATGTAAATGCTATGTAAATAGTCACTATACTGTGTTTTTAAAACTTGTATTATTTTGATTGTTATATTATTTTTTATTTTTCCCCCTACCCTGCACCCTCCACCCTCCACATCCACAGTTGGTTGAATCCACAGATGCAGAACCTGTAGATACAGAGAACTGACTATATTTTTGGGTCATGCAAATTTTCTCCTTTATAAAAGTAACATACAAGTCTCTTGCAAAAAAATATTGGGAAAAAAGAACGAAGTACAAAATTTCCATTTGGAAATAGCCATCATAAAAATTTCAGTGCAGTTTTCCCCAATTTGTTCTAAGTGGCAAAAATTACACACATTAAAAAGTATAATCCCAAATTAAAGTACTTTATACACTGCTTTTCCTTCACTTTGTAATATATTTTAAATCTCTCTGTCACTGAATATCCTTTTATATTTTTATTTTTATTTATTTGTTTAGAGACAGGGGTCTCACTATGTTGCCCAGGCTGGCCTTGAACTTCTGGCCTCAAGGGATCCTCCTGCTTTGGTCTCCCAAAGTGCTGGGGTTACCGGTGTGAGCCACTGCTCCTGACTGCTTTTACATTTTTTAATGACTGCATAATATCTCACTGTATGGAAGAATTGTAATTTACCATCTCTATTGTTAGAGGTTTTGATTGCTCTGGGATTCTCATTTTTTAAACAAATCATGCTTAATGCCATCACAGGGTTAGTCCTCCAGAAGTGGAAATGGCGTTTGAAGAGTAAGGTATTAATTAGGGATGGATCCACGTGGAGGGAAGCAGGAAGAAGCAGGGATGGGCAAGTGAGAAGCTGAACTGTGACAGGGAGCTGCAGCCTCAACAGACCTGAGGGTCTATAGACAAGACCGGTCAGCATCAGTGTTATCCCACATTGGGTGGAAACGGCTGGGCTTTTATAACTTCAAGTCACTCACTCACCAGATTAGGACTGATTGAGGAGGAGCCTGAACTCAGGCCAACTCTGAAGGGGTTGATAGCTGGGGGTGCCTGGTGACCACACTGTCCAATGCCGGGCAGCAAGGACTTCTATGAAGGAAGGTTCGAGTGGGGCATCTGTGTGTCCACAGCAGATGCTCATTCTGTGCATATGTTTTTGCTCATGTCCTTGGGATAAATTCTGAGAAGTGGAATTGCTGGGATAGAGCATGGGCATTTTAAAGACCTTTGATATTTATTACCTAATGATCTTCCAGAAAGATTGTATCCCTTTCTCCCACCAACAGTTTATTTAATCACTAATGCATAAAAACATGACAATTATACTGTTTTACATTTTTTAAATATTGAAGGGCCCCTCAAATTCTTTTGGAAAATAAATAAAATGTTTCATGTTTTATCATTGTGAATTTCATTTTAAACTCATAAGGCAAGTGCTGTACCTTTATACAGCTGTATAAATCTTTCCAGAAAGATGAAATACTCTAGTGACTGATATTAGAAGGCAAATAATTGCATTCGATTCTTTTCAGTTGCAAACTTACAATATTAAAGAGACTGAACAATGGCTGGTGCCTGAACTGACTTGAAACAGAATTTGCAACACCCTACAGGCCTTTCCATATAAGTAGTTGAACAAATATATGAAATCTCCATTTATTAGGAAAAATTTGACAAGCAACTGTTAGAGATACCAAAGGGGACATAACCATCATTTATTGAGTGCCTACTCCATGCTAAGCAATGCCCTGGGCTTTTATATCCACCCTCATATTTAATTCTCACAACAATCTTTTAAAGTATTAGGTCATCAAATATGAAATGTCCAATTTCGTATCAAAAGTGTAGTTATTATATCTCAAGAAACAGTACAATTAATCAATGTATGCTCCTAAACTATCAACACAGTTTTGCCATCTTAACAGTAGCTTGTTTATGCCAGCAGTGAAGAAGCCTGGAGAGATAGTAGAGATGAAATTGTGAAAGGCGTTTTGCATAGCTTGTTGAAAATTGAATTTTTCCTTGCAAGAAGTTGTCCAAAGCCTGGAAAAGAAGTGGTAGTCAGTTGGTGCAAGGTCTGGTGAATACGGTGGATAACAGAGAGTTTCCAAGTCCAGTCTCCATAGTTAGAGCAGCATTGTTTATGTGACATGTGGTCCAGCACTGTCTTACAAGAGGATTGGCCTGTCTCTATTGATCAATCTCAGCTGCTTCATCACAAGCATCCTCATCATTTCACCCAATTGGATGTAGTAGACATGAGCTGTAATTGATTGACCAGGTTTCATGAAGCTGTTGTAGATAATACCAATGCTGGACCACCAAACAGACATCATTAGCTTTTTCTGATGAATATTCGGTTTGGGAGTGTGTTTTGGCACTTCATCTTTATCCAATCATTGTGCCGAATGCTTAAGATTGTCAAAAAGAATCCATTTTTCTTCACATGTAACAATACAGTGTAGAAATAGTTCACCTTAATGTCGTGACAGCAAAAAAAGGCAATCTTTGAGACGATTTCTCCGCTGCTTATCTAATTCATGGGGAACCCATTTATCCAGCTTCTTTACCTTGTGGATTTGTTTCAAATTGTCCAATATTGTTGGAATAGTAATGTCAAACCTTGCTGCTAATTCGTGTGTAGGTTCAGATGGATTTGCTTTCATTATAGCTTTCTGTTTATCATTACTCACCTTAGTCTCAGGTCACCCAAGTGGCTCATTTTCAAGATTAAAATCACCAGAATGAAACTTCTCAACCTATCCATGTACTGTGCATTCATTATCCACATCCTTCCCAGACACTTCATTGATATTTCAAGCTGTCTGCACTGCATTGGTTCCACAATGGAACTCATATTTGCAAATAACATGAATTTTTGACTTATCCATGAGTTCACAAAAATTGCTCTAAAAAAATGTGAAAGATAATCACAATCCAAAGCATGCGTTTCAAAGACTGAGGATATATCTTCACAATAAACATAAAACAAGAAGAGTCAAAGTGAAATGTCAGAGATACCAACTGTCAAAGTAAAGGACATCAGACATTTCATACTTAATAACCTAATAGTTATTACCATCACATTTTTCAGATGAGTAAATTGAAAGTCAGAATTTTTGGTAATTTGGTAACCTAAGTTGTTCAGATTCGCAAGTCCATGCACTTCTTAATATCTTAGGCTGCCGCCCTCAAAGCTGTATGTGAAGTCACATAGCAGCAGTTTAAACAGTATATAAGGCCAAGTTTTCCTCTTCCCATTCCTCCCACCACTCTCTTCAACTTCATCTTGAGCCTGTTGCTTACTGGCCTGGCATTGCTTTTGCCTTGGCTCTCAGTGATGCAGATTAAGCATATGATGGCTTTCACTTAACAAGAAGCCAATGAAAAAGCAGAAGAAATAGATGCAAAGGCAGAAGAAGAGTTCAACATTGAGAAAGATCGGCTTGTGCAAATCCAAAGACTGAAGACTATGGAATACTATGAGAAGAAAGAGAAGAAGATTGAGCAGCAGAAGAAAATTCAGATGTCCAATTTGCTCAATCAACCAAGGCTCAGAGTCCTCAAAGCAAGAAATGACATACCTTATCACAGACCTACCTAATGAAGCAAAACAGAGACTCAGCAAAGTGGTAAAAGATACAACCAGGTACCAAGTGCTGCTGCATGGGCTGGTCCTCCAGGGTTTGTACCAGTTGCTGAAGCCCTGAATGATTGTTCGTTGCAGGAAACAAGATTTACCGCTGGTAAAGACTGCAGTGTAAAAGGCGATCCCTATGTATAAAATTGCCACTAAAAACGATGTTGATGTCCAAATTGATCAGAAGGCCTACCTGCCTGAGGAAATAGCTGGTGACATTGAGATATATAATGGGAATCATAAAATAAAGGTTTCCAACACCCTAGAAAGCTGGCTGGATCTCATAGCCCAACAGATGATGCCAGAAGCATGGTGAGCCTGGTTTGGTACAAATGCCAGAAGGAAGTCTTTGGACTAGGCCTTTGAGAGACGGAGTCCATCCACTGCTCTACTGCTGGATATGGAAGCTTCTGATATTGAAGAAATGAGAGTGTCAGTGTAGCTTCCTCTTTGCTGTCCTAATATTGCTCTGTATTTACCAGTGAATACCCTTCTGTGGCTAATGCCTTTGGTCTAGTTGTTAACAGTGGGAGAATGTTTCACTTGCTATGATCAGGACCCCACATCTAGTTCATCTCAAAGTAACACAGCTCTCAGCTGGTCCTGCAGCATTAGGTGAGGGGATCAGATGGTGGTTGAGTGAACTTCCTTGTGTCTCCTGCTTTCTCCGGCTCCCAGGGTGATGGGATAGTCTACAGGGTGATGTGTATGGTGTTCGCTGCCTTGAAGTATCTGCTCTTTAGGTTTAAAATGCATGTGGCACATGCATTCCTCCCAGCAGTAGTAGTTTCACTGTTTGTTACCTATTTGGGCCTAGAAGTTTTCCTTATCTGTAAATGTGATTTGAAACCTAAGCCATGAATATGCTTTATTTATTAAAAGATTTATGTGGAAAAAAATAAACAGTATAATAAATGTATATAGTAACTATAGTAACACAAACTCTCATAAAGTTTATAGAATGTCCTACTGGACTGGGAATACATAGGATTCAGTGTCTAGAATTTTTAAGTTTTTGTACCACTTACAACATCTAGCACTTTACACACATGGTGAAAGTGTTCACTACATATTTAACAGAACAGTTTTTGCATAACCAGAAAAAGAGAAATATTAAATGTCTTCTCAGTTTATTTCATCATTCTATTCTCTTTTGGGATTTGGCCTGATCAGAGTGTAGCCAGGAGGCAAAGAGATGGTCCAGTTAGTGGCCTCCACTTCAGCAGAAAAAACTGTATTCCTGAAGCTTGTCAGCTTTTCTGAACAGACCCAATGATTACAGGCAGTGCCAATAAAAATTACAGACAGTGCCACTTAAAGAAGGGTTGAATGAAAATAAACCTAACAAATAAAACCCATTACCTCAATCCTAAGAACATGGGTGGTGAAGTCTTTATTCAGAAGAGTAAATAGGTTCTAATCCAGCCTTTAAGATCTAACTTCCAGGGGACAGGAAAGAGAGAGGAAAGAGAAATATGTTGAAAAAAACCACAAAGAAGCCATAGGACAAATCCAGAAAGCACTCCGGTTTCTTCAGCAAGACAATGCCATTCCAAAAACGGAAGGAGTGGGGAGAATGAGTCTCCTGTAGGTTAAAAAAGATGTAATCCAATGCAATGGGTGGTCACTGATTGGGTCCTGGTCTAAGTCAGCCGTAAAAGACATTTTGGGGGTCAGTTGGGAAAATGTAGTCTGAATTGGGTATGACTTGGTAATTACTGTTAGCTTCAGTTAGATGTGAAAATGGTATTATGGTTATGTAGGAAAGTGTCCTTTTTAAAACAAGATTTATACTGTAACATTTAGGAGTGAAATATAATATTTATCTTTAAAACTCTCCAGCAGAAAGGATGAAGTAAATAAGGCAAAATGTAAGCAATTGTTAAAAATAGACGTTAGATTTTAGGGAGTATTCATTATACTAGTCTCTGCTCTGTGTCTGACGTTTTTCTTCACAAAAAATAAACAACCAGAAAAATAAGAACAAGGGGTTGCTTCCTTTTCAGGAGAGTATGAACCGATCTTTATCTTTCTCCTAAAGTGAAGCCACCAACCTGTGGCTTGGATAGGGCTTCAGGAGCATGAAACTGAGGGTCCATGAAGCACAGAGAGATGAGGAGGCTCCTTTCCAAGGACCTGATTTGACCGCCCATGTGAAAAGGACCCGCAGGAGGCAACGCGTTTGCCTCCCGCCCTCTGGCCCTGCTCACCCACCGAGACCACTGCGGATACTGAATAACCTGCCAACTCACTTCCCCGAGTGTACCCAAACCACGGAGAGTAGGGGTTTTGACAGCCAGTGTGAGGGTGCTCAAGTGGCCTGAACGGGGCTCAGCTGGCCGGAGGCGGGAGAACTGCAAGGTTCCCTTCCACTCGTTGGAACCCTTGGCTGCGAGCCGGGGCTGAGTGGCAGGAAGCTTCCACCTCACCCACCTGGAAGCGGGGCGGAGCGGGGCCGGCCTGGGCTGGGGCAAACCGGCTGCACGTGCCAGGGCCACTACTCACACCTGGCGCCAGGAGGGCCGGGCGGCCGTAGGGGGCGCAGAGCCTGGGGGCGGGGACGGCGCGCACCTGGCAGGGGGCGGCCCGCGGAGGGAGCGCGGGCTCGGCGGGAGCGGGAGCCGGCCGCAGGTGAGCGCGGCGCGGCGTGGCGGGCCGGGCGGCCGGCTAAGCGTCTGGGCCGGCCGCGCGCCCCGGCGGAGGAAGTTTCTTGGCCGGGAAAGGTGCAATTGTGTGCAGCTATTCCTGGTATGTCAGGCGGGCCCTGCGGCCGCGAGCCGAGAGGGCGCAGCTTCCAGGGCCCCCGGGAGAGGGAAGGCGGCCGGGCTGGCGGAGGCGAGAAGGATGCGGGCGCGGGGGCGCATCCCCTCGGGGCGGAGCCGCGGTCCTGGCGGGCGGCGCGGGAACGGGAGCGTGGCCCGGGCCGCGGCCCTCTGGTGGACCGTGGCATCTCCAGGCGCAGACAGTCCAACCACAGAAGCGGCCGCAGCCGGGAGCCCTGGGGAGACGTGGGGGGAGGGGGCGGACGGAAGCGGCGACTCGGCGGGCCCGGGGTAGGCGGCGGGGTGGGCTGGGGCGGGGCCATTGCCGGGAGGACGGCGGCGGCGTTGCGACTTTTGAAGTCCAAACTGTCGTCAGAGCTGGTGCCGCGCGCTGCCTCTCGTCGCCCCCTTCACCTCCCGCGCCCTGGCAGGCTGCTCGGGTCCCCGCGGACCTTGGGTCGCTTTCAGGAGTTTAGAGAAAGCAGCGTCTTCAAGTTCTTGTAGGTTTGAAACCTTAACAAACTGCAGAGCGTAACAAAGGGAAAGAGCCCGGGCGTCTCACTGCCGGAGGGAGGCCGGGGTGGCATTGGCCAGTGTCCTCTCCCTGCCCGCCCGGCCCAGACGCGGGGGGGGACCCCTGGCTCTCCGCTCACCCGCTGAGTTTCTCTCCCTCTCTTGCCCTAGTCATGGAAGGGGTGGAGGAGGCAGAGGCCGACTGTTCCTTAGCGTTCGCCGAGGCTCAGAGATGGGTGGAGGTGAGTGTCTTTTACTGCTCTCCGTTCCGCTTTTACTAGCCTCGAATTTACTAGCCTCGGGGCGGGTGTCGCGAGGTGACGGCGGCCCCCGCTACCCCGCGCTTTTGCCTTCTCCCTAGCTGGCACGGAAAAACTGATCTGTATGTGCAGTTTTGGGGACTTTGCAAGTTCTGCCTGTCTTACATATTAATGTCCAACTTAGCTTAGCGCTGCACACCGCACGACGGTCTCGCTGGCGTCCCAGAACGCCTCTGCCAGGGCAGAGGTGAGCCCTAGCTCACCTCACCTGGGGCCGCGCATCCCTGAGGACCAGCCCGGGTCGGCTCTGGCCCTCCTGGGGTGTCTCTCCCGGGCGCAGCTCACAGCGCGCAGTGCAAGAGCTGGGCCAGGACTCTCGGGTGCATTTCTGGGGCGGCTAGAAGTGGGGGTGCCTGACAGTAGCTGAGCAGCCACTGTATTCAGTGTGTTGTGGTGGGGAGTGGGCGGGGAACAGGAGGTGAGACACCGTTGCACAACTGGAAAGACGATGTCTCTAGGGCAGCATCCAAGCCCAGGGGGAGAGGGTCGGCTGCATGTACTTCGTTTTCGGCATTGATGAGGCTAAGATATCCTGGGTTCACTTATTGACGGGCTGTTACTTTCCCACCTGTGCCTCACAGAGGAGATCTTCCATTCCCTTCTTTCTCCTTGAAAAAGGAGCTGGTCTATTCATCAACGCTTTGAGACTCCGTCTGTCCGTACGGAAGGTTAACATCAGGACTTTCAGCCGTTATTGTACTGGATGAAAAAGATGACTTTTAAAATGAGGCAAAAAAAATTCTTCCAAGCAGATGTGAATCAGAAACAACTGCTTGTTAAAAAAAAATTGTGGCATATACCAGCCTTGCAGTCATTTAGGAGTTATTGATGCCACGTGCTGGTTTATTCAACGTATTTAAACTTCCAAATTAGGTTTAAGATTATTCCACGGGAAAACAACATATTCAAGAATTCCAGAGCAAACAGTATTTAAAATAATTTATTTTTCTTTAAAGAAAACCATGTATGTATGTGGAAAAAATAAAGCGAATAAACTTTAAATGTTACATTTCCCACAGTAAAGAATGTGAAATGTGAGTAGCATTATCCACTGGACAGTAGGGAGATCTAAGAAATTAGCTTTTGGTGTATTTTTGGATTGAAATTTTGAACTGGTATGAAGGTGACTTGGAAAGGTGTGAGGAGGCTCCCCCCGCCTCCCCAAGAGTGAAACGAAGTTTATTGAGGAAGGGCAAGATAGGTTTACAGAGCAGGAGTAAGATACACGTTTACAGAGCAAGATACGTTGGCCACAGACGACAGAGGCCCCCTGTCCTAACAAGAGGGCCGGTGTGAGGAGGTTGGGAGAGGAATAAACACCGTATTTTGAATTGAAATGAGAGTGGAAAAATTTCAGCAATGTAGTTAAGAGAAATAACTTCCCACATTCATAAACTTTGAAAAGTCAAGGCTTCCAACTGTAATTTTCCATTAGTAGTGTTTGTGCTGCATAATTTTAGAAAACCAATTAAACTTGCCATTTTGTGTTTTAGCATAAGGGAGGGAGGAAGGGAGGGAGAAGGGATGTAGGGACATTTTTTGGTTGCATGTGGCTCCTGTGTGGAGTTTGCATCTGCATGCTTTGTGTTTGCTTCAGGAAATTTGTGAATATGGGTGATTCCACACCCTTCTCTTTTTTTAGTTCTGCAGATTTTGGAAAACCAAGAATTCCTTGTTCAGGCTTGCTCATAATTATGTAGGGTTTCTGTGAGATGTTTGTATATAATGAACTTGGGGAAAGGGTTGAGATAGACTGTATCATGGGAAATGTGCTCATCTTTCTACTCCTATCTAAAGGTGTTTATCAGCAATGATTTGGCTACTCTATGTTTTGTTCATCATTAGCAGAAAGCTGAATCTTTCTAAGGTATTGTCATCTCCTTTTAATGTAGTTAATCAAATTAAAATTAAGCAATTTTTTTTCTCATGCCACTCATAGCAAGGCACTAAATTTGCCTTCATTGAAGGTATGTAAATAATTTACACATTCACATATGTTTTCTGAATACTCTGGGCATTTAAAGTGGTCGCAGTGTGTTGACTCTTAGGTTTGTTTTATTTCTCCGGTTACTGTCCACATTTATCTCTCTGGGCAGCTTTGCCTTTGCCACAAGAGCACATATTTTAAAATATTGTTCTTGCCAAAGGAAGCACAATGAATGACTCTCACTGCCACAACCTCTGTAATTCTAAGAACCCCTAATTTAAAGATAAAATGTTGATTCCAAAGTGCATTTTATAAAGTATTCTTTCTCCTGCTTGCTAATATTCTTCCATTTTGCCCTGTCACTCTGCTCTACATATTATTGAAACCCAAGTGGGCTATATATGTGTATGTATTACATATGTATATGTATTATATAGTACTATATATGTCTTATATGGAATATAATGTGCTTTTATTCTCACTCTAGCTTTGAATATTCCAAGGTCAAGAAACTCCAATAACCTTGTGAAACTTTGAATGATGACCAGATTCCATGTCATTATGTCCTTGCCATTGCCATTTTCGTCTGTGATTTTAAATTGCTAATGTGTTATTCTTGTAACCAAAGTTAAAGTGTTTAAAATTTAATTTTTTGGAGTGAGGGCTAATGGTTGTTATTCTGCCAATTATGCCAATTATCATTTTGTGAATCCTGCTTTTATTCATTTTGTAATTGTACTTATGTAATTGAGTATATATACTGAACCAGTTTGTCTACTCAGGGCCTAATTTTGAAATTCAAAAGAAATTTAGGAATGCAGTCCTTTAAGATAGCTCAACATAATATTGGATTGTTATCTGGTTAGAAATGCTATTTGAAATATTAATAATGTAGCAAGGCTGGTTTATGATTAAACATTGGTTTAAAATCAAGTAATGGCTTGAAGGCAAAGGCAGTGGGAAGCTTGATTCTAGCAAGGTCATGGAGCGAGTGATGAAGTAGTAGAAAATATAACCTGGACTCTCTAATTTTAGTCCTCTTCTACAGTACCTTTTAATTTTCTGTTCTTAATAGTTGCCTCTGTCTCTGTGTTTGGGGGCACTAAGAGGCCTTATAGTAAACAGACGAAATACTAATGAGATTGAAAACTGGATATGTTACACATTGCATTGATTGGTCACAATTTCTAATCTATGACTTAATATTGCCATCTAGGTTGAGGTTTAAATACAGCAGCAATTTTTAGGTCTGGAGCAGAACAGGATAACTTAGTCTATCACCTTCCTGCTCATCTGTCCTTCCTGTTATCTCTGGGTTTGATTCTGTCAGTATTGTTGTCACCTTGTAAGGGCTGCCAGCTTGAGCTCATTGCCAAGTCTGGCACTAGAATATGAGTCCTTCTCCACTTAATTCTAATTGGTCTGTTTTCTACCTGTCCCCGTCTTTCAGGGATGTGCTTGCTGGTCACCACCTTTTAACATACTTTGTTTGCCTTTAGTACTAAGTGTTTTAAAGAATTGTGCTCTGTGGGTCCCCCACTGATATTAGCAAAATCCTTCTAAATGGTTTCCCTCTTTCTCTGTAAACTGCATCCTTTCTACTAGTGATTGCCAACCTGTAAGTCTGGTCTGAAGGAGTCTGCCTGGGGTACATGAATCCTCAGTGCATAGTAGCATTGTCTGTAGACTACATGAAGGTCTCATGGACTTGTACAATTGCTTTTCAAACATATGCAGGCAGACAAAAACATTCATTTGAAAATGTTAATTCATGGAAGCATTTTTGATGATTTCAATCAACAGATATTAAACTTGAAAATACTATGATGGTAAATATTAAAAAGTTGTGGTGTTGGAAAGCAATTCTTAACACTAGCTGTTGCAGTGTAAGATTATTTTTTTCAAAATATAAACCTGATTTTGTTAGTTCCTTGTTTTCTGGGGAGTCATGAAAAGATTTTAAAGTCCACAATCCTTAGTGTAGCATTCCTGGCCCTTTACTATATAGTTCTTGCCTATATCTATCTTTATTTTGGGTCATTTTCTCTATAACTACTTGTGTAGTTGCCAGATATTGTAGAGATGAAAAGTATAGTTCTGGAAGCAAATAGTTCTTCAAGTTCTGGCTCTTCTACTTAAACCCTGCAGGCTTTGGTTTTCTCTTTTTCTCTTGCCATGGTGATTGTTCTAGTTAAATGAGATGCTGACTGTAAAGCAGTTTGTGCCCCCAGGTCCGTTGCTGTGTTTCCCCGTGTACAGAATGCGGTTTTCTCACCTCCATGCTTTTCTGTATGGAATACCCATTACTCCTTGTTTGCCTAGTGAACTGCTGTTCATTCTTCCATACTTGGGCTAAAATCAACCTTTATGTGATGCCTTTTCTGAACCACCAAACCTCCACCCCAGCCCATTCCTCTCTCTCCTGTGTTGCTCACTCTTTTTGCATTCTGTGGCATACTTCTATTTGTTTTTCCATGTTAGACTATGAGCTAACTGAGGGCAGGAATAGTATCTTTTGCTTGAATGTTTGGCATAGTGCCTGATAAATGCTTGTTGGATAAAAGTATGATCTTAAGGTTATAGCCTTAACAAAATTTAAAAATAGGGTTTTAAAGACCAGAACTCATTTATTCTCCCAGAGGAAACTTGCTTCAGTGTCTAAAGCTGAGTTTTTGGTCGTCACCTGCTGCAGGATATGTCTTCATCTGGGGGCCAGTGTGTGCTTGCCTGTTTACTTCGCATTTCCTCTTCTGCTTCAACCCTGTTCCTGAGTCACATCGCTGTACTCCTGCCTTCTATTTGACGGTTTCCCTCATGGGGACTTGCATTTATTCATCCAAAAAAATACCTATTATGTGCCTGGTGTGTGCCAGGCACTTGCTGGGTCTATTGAGTCAATCACTGACTTCTTAGCCCCTTACCTAGACCTTCAGAGAGAGACATCCTCCATGAGGAGCAGGGTCGCAAACGAACTTAACATTGCTGTCAGCTACTTGCAATAATGGACACTTGCATGGTGTATAGTGATGATATTGGGTCTGCCTGGTGAGTCAGGGCAAGCTCACAGAGGAGGCAGCATCTGAGCCCAGACTGCAGTGGGGCTAACATGTTTGCCCACTAGGCTGCAGCATTTGCACTTCTTAACTTGTGAGATCTTGAAGTTGCATACAGCTTAGTTTTCAGGAGTTGCTCAGAGTAGTTTATTCTTACTGACCTAATGTTTACTTGCAACGAGATACACTGACTTTAAGTATACAGCGACAGGAGTTTTGTCAAATCTATATACCCATGCAACTAGCACCCCAATCAAGACATAGAACATTTTTGCCACTCAAGAAAGTTCCCTTGTGGATGGGCACATCAAATCTCCATCCCTTTAATAAGGAACCACTCTTCCAATTTGTAGCACCATAGACTTCCCAGGGTGGTTTTGAATGTCCAAGAAATGTCTTAATGCCTGTTCGTTCCTTTTTTCCTTCCATTTTTTTACTTTATATGACCTTTTATTTCTTGAACACAACATCTTTATGTGGCAAATAAGAAGGGATCGTGGAGAAGAGGAGAGTGGCAAGAGATGAGGGAGTTCATAAAGTTTTTTTGGGAAGGAACTGATTCACACAAATATTTAATAGGAACCAGGGCAGGGATGCCATTAGAACAGCCTCCAGGAAATGTAAACAGACATGCCAAGGTATTTCCCGAGGAACTGGGAGAGTTCCAGCCCAGTGCCAGTCATTCTGGAATCTTCCAGTGTATTGACTGATGCACTGAAAGCTAGAAATGGACCTCTTTCAGAAAGCGGGGGAAAATACAAAGAACTTGGACCTTTAATAAAACAGAGTGTTCTTGAACCAGTTAGAGAGTTGGATGCACTGGGTCAAAAAGAATGAATGATTTTATGGTTCTTCATACACATCACCAAGTTACCCTCTAAAAGCTTTGTGCCAATTTGCAGCCATCAGCAGGGATTAAGGGCACCTTCTCCATGTTCTGGCTAGAATTGGAAATTGTCATTGGTATTTTCCCTCTAAATAAGCAGATGAAAGATGCATGTTGTTCTACTTTTTCTCCAATCACTAGCAATATTAAACATTCGTGTAACAGATGACTCATTAGGTTTTCTCCAACAAGGAAGAATAAAACAGAAAAGGAGGGTCTGTCCCCTCTAAATGAAGTCACAAAAGGCTCAACAAAGTCAGAGTTGGCCATTGTGAGGAAGCCTCGAAACCTTGGTGTTTCTTCAGCTATTTGTAAAGCACAGAGATCCTTCAAGTTTCCTCTTGAAACTTGAGGCTGAGAGAGGAGTAATGTCCTGAGTGCATGGCAGGGACTGTAGAGTGTGCCAGTTTATTCAGTCTGTTTTGCTTCTTGTCTTTCTGTGCAGTGCTCTAGCTTTCTCTTTCTCTGGATGCCAAGAGTGCTTTGAGTAGTAAGGGACTGCTGTTTTATTTTATTTTATTTCAGAATATTATAGGGGTACAAATGTTTTAGTTACATAAATTACTTTTGTACCATTTGAATCAAAGTTGTATGCGCCGTCACCCAGATAGTGTGCATTGTATCTGTTAGGTATAAATTTCCCCATCCCTCTTCTCCCCCTGCTTGATTTGTGATGAGTGCTATTTCCGTATGTGCACATAAGTATTGATCAATTAGTTCCACTTTAATGGTGAGTACATGTGGTATTCATTTTTCCATTCCTGTGATACTTCACTTAGAAGAATGGTTTCTAGTTCCATTCAGATTAATACAAGAGTTATTAGTTACCCATTTTTTTTTTTATGTCTGAGTAGTACTCCATGGTATACATATACCACATTTTATTAATCCACTCATGTATTGGTGGGCACTTGGGTTGTTTCCACATCTTTGCAATTGTGAATTGTGCTGGTATAAACATTTGAGTGCAGGTGTCTTTTTTATAGAATGTCTTTTCTCCTTTGAGTAGATGCCCAGTAGTGGGATTGCTGGACCAAATTGTAGG